>JBBYHL010450523.1:0-16152 GCA_038381835.1 Adansonia madagascariensis | reverse complement strand
TTTTTAAAAAATATTAAAATATTTATATTATTGAAGCAATGATATTTTAGTTGATTTCTAAGCTATATTCAAACAATATCAATAAAAAATCAACCAAACCTCAAATACTAGAAAAGATAATAACTTCAAAGATAAAATTAGCACAAAAACTATAAGGAGACTTGATTCAATGATAAAATTTTAAAATCAAGTTAGGACATATGTGAAAATAAATTTTACCTTATAACAACATAAATATTATTGATCAACTAAAAATGAAATCTATATTTTGAAGATTATCTTTTAGAATTTTAAAAAATTGGCTACCATTTGGTCAGAGTACTCGCTAATCTCAAAAATTTAATTTTACTTGAACGATACCTTGGACATGATTTTTATGCTTTAACTTAACTTGATTGGACACAATATATTATGTTAATAAAAATTACTTTATTTAAGTTAACTAAAAATATTTTAAATTTTTAAAATAAAAAGTATTTAATATTTTAATTTTAAATATTTCTTGAATATTATCAAACACAATTATTTTTATATTTTAATAATAAATTATTAACAATAACAAAAATAATAAATTTTATTCTTTGAATGATAAATATTTATAAAATATTGTTATTTGAATAATTTTTTAATAATGAGAACATTTTTAACATTTTTTAACATTTCAAAAATGGGATCAAAATTTGAAATGTTGAAAAGTATAGGAATAAAAAATTTTCAAAATTATTGTAGAGAGACTAAATCTATTTTTTTGTATAAGTATAAGGACTAATAGCACCATTTGCCTAAAAAAATTTGCGGACAAAACACACCTCTTTAGCAAAGTCAATGACCATGTCTGCAAGGCAAGATCCACCTTAGCATTTTTATCGGAAGAAAAATAACATCATTATTAATTGGACCAAAAATTTCAAAATAATATAGCTAGGAGATTAAATTTATAGGAGTTATTTTAAATAGACTAAAAGTCAAATTTGAAGATATATATATATATTATATATCATCTCAGTCTCAATTTGTTAATGATTGTTAAAATGCTTTTATAAGAAGTACCATTTCGTGCTGATCTTGCCAGACCAAATGACTTCAATGATTTTCCAGAGTACTTTGTTCTTAAGGTAATGCAATGAGGTAAGCTACGTGGTAAACTATGTCCTTTATGATGTTGTTTATAACATATAACTAGCTCTGATACTATTGTTGCTTGTGAAATTGTTAGTTTATGGAAGTTAAATTAAACGCTGAGAGAAATTTTCATCTAATGATTTGATATGGGATGGTAAGGTTCGAGATAGTAACATTAGGTAATCCTTTTTTCATGTGGAACTTTTGCATAAATGGGGTAACTTCATTTTCCATGTGGAATTAATTGGGCTCACTCTGGCTTAGAAGTGAACATTGTTCTGTATGCTTTCTATACGCTTAGCCTTTTTCTTTACTTTAAGATGCATTTTATATGCATCAGTGCACAAGTTTGAGTTGTTAAATTTATAACTGAAATATGGTTCGTGAGAATTTCTACAAATTGTCATTTTTTTTAGTTTCATAGGCTATTCCATATGCTGTACCTATGATAAGAGCTGCAAACAAGAAAAGCCCAAAAGATTGAAACTTTTGAAGGTAGGATTTTCCTTGGCCATCATTTTTTTTTAAAAGACATCTACAAGGTTTTGAATATCCATACAAATCAATCTCATTAGTGATGGCTTTCTAATTTTGCGAAATAGGAAAATCTTTCAACGAGTAATCAATGATTAATAGCTGTCAGTTGCTGCATAAATGATAGAACCATTTTTTTTAGTTTGCTTGGTTTGCTTGTCAAGAAGAGAGAAAACAACGGGTTGGCTTCCTAATTTTGCTACATATTAAATGCGTTTGAGTAAGTAATCAATATTGTACCATTCTTGGGTGCTGTATAGAGTAATGGAGCCCTTATTGCTTTAGTCCATTATATTTTATTATTTGCATGGTTAACTTACCGACAACAAAGATAATAGGCAGAAGGGGTAGAATAAAACTTGCATCTTTTAGTTTGCTTTAGGAATTCTTTGAAGAGTGTGAGAGTTTGTTTAAAGTAGTCTCATAAAGATTTCAAAATTTGCTCATGAACTTTAAGTCCCCATTTTATGCTTATTGATGAAATTTTGGCAGTTACTATTTCTTGACCCTGTCCCACTGCCTTCATCCAACCCTTTCAACTCTTTTCCCCCAAAAAAAGTAGCTTAACTGTCAATTATTGTTTTTATTATTCTTTTTTTTCTTGAACAAGTTAATCTTATGTAGATTCTTGATTAATTTCTCATCTTTTTTTGTAGTTTATAAATTCTGGCATATTATAGTGCATTTGCCTATTTCTTCTAGATACTAAGCGTATTGCCTGTTAGCTAGCTCTTTTATTGTTACTTGGGCTTCATTTCGTTGTTGCTTTTGCTACTTCTTATTTGCTTTTGACTCTTTAAGGGTTGCTGAAACGTAAATCAAATGGTAACAAGAACCATTCATTATAATTAAAAAATGTATAACCAAAAGTTCTTCCACATATTTGTTCCCCACAAATACAATTTTAATTTTTGATTATTCAAAATCGTTATTTTCCTTTTCATATCCAAATGCCTTTTCTGGTTTTTTGGTTATGGGAGTTAAAAGCTAGTAGCTAAAGCAACTATCAAATAAATCAATTAAATTTGGTCCATAATTATTTGAATAAATCTAAGTGATTTTCTTGCCTTATAATTTTAGTTCAGTTCTTTGTTAATGTTCTCTATTGAAATCTGTTTAGATCCCCCTTGATCATCATTATTAAGTAGCATTATCCTGAATTTATTAGTTTAGGGTTTGTTTGGATCTTATATATAGAATGAGCCTTTTCACTTATTACCAATGGTTTTAAGCTGGATGGTTAGCAGTTTAGTCAATGGTAATACATCTTTTATTATTCTTCAGTATTTTTAGCTAGATAAGATTTGATTATAGAAGTATGACATCATTGAGAAGGTCCAATAGAATTTCAAATGAAGGAACTGATATATAAATACATTAAAGTTTAGGTTAGTAGCAAGAGATTATGTTACTTAGACCTTAGGGGTGAGTGTTGAATACGTACATGTGTCTAACATGGGTATATTTAATATTTTCTTAGTTTTTTTCTTATATCGGGAGGATTATACCTCAAAACTCTTTTTCAAATATGAGTTGGACAACAAGAACTTTAAGAAAAATGAAGAATTTGAGTTAACATAGGCAAGCAATGTGTTCGATTTATGAAACATGAAGAAAAAGAGAACCTATGACTTTAGGTTTTATTTCCAAATATATGATTAACACATGTTAGCCCTAGAAAGTTGAAACTGTTTTACAAAAGTTAGAAGAATCCTTTTAATTGGGTAAATAAAACTGTTGTAGAGAAATCACAAGGAGTATGAAAAAGTGTATAAAAGTGTAGAAGAGAAGCATGCAAAGGAAAATAATAAATTGCATGCGAAAATAAATTAAAAAAGTCAAATTTATGCAAGATCTAAAAGGACAATGGACATAGCATATGTCTTGGGAGTGTAGGCAATGTGAAAAGCATGTACAAGATGCATAAAACTACATGAAAATAAGTCTTCCAATTTCGTCAGGTTTTACTATCCCTCCGTCCATAAACTCTGCAAATATGTTGAGATAACTTTTGCACAATATCTTGTTCCACCTCTACAATAGGACAAAGCATCAATAACCTATGATACACAAACTTGGCACTTTTAAGGTGTTGTACCTATGAAAACACAATATAGGTAGGGACAGAATATAAGTTAAACTTGGTTCTATGCATGTTGACTTGCCTTTTTGGGTTGTGACTAGTGGCAATTAATGATGTAAGTAGTAGCGGTTTACAATGGTGAGGTTTTAAAGCTTCAAAAAGGAGCAAGGAGAAAAAACAAGAGGTAAGGAATAATATACTAGAAAATGAAGCTATTTAGAGCTGCAGAATGAAATGATTTTAGGGAAGTATCTGTGAATTTTATGAAGAGATGCGAATTTCAATAATGTCTAGCCTCCTACATGTATTGGATTTCAAAAATCAACATAATATTAGGAAAAGATTAGTAAAAGATGTACACATAGAAACAGTCAGATTTCCTAATGGATTTTTTTAGAGAGACTTACATGAAATAAATATTAAAAATTTTCTTCAAGATTTAAATATCCATATGTTTAGAGAGTATCTCGATTTCAAATGTCAAGATTTGAAACAAAAACCAACCAAATAAATCCTTAAAGTAGCAGCTATGGCTTCTTAAAAGGATTTTTAAGATCACAAACAGCACAAATATCCTATTTTTAACGATATTCCACATAGATATTTGTTGAAACCTTTTCGAGGCCCGATGGTTCTCTAGTGCTAGCTAGAAGGCTTGTTAAACCTCAACCAAAAGATAAATATATATGTATCAATCAAGAACAAACAAGATATCAAGGGAGAAGGTGGCACAATAGCTTTGGATCCCTAAGAGAGGTGGCACTATTAGGTGATGGCAATCACGAAAAACCCTGAAAATATATTTTGTAACCTCCTAACAATATTCTCTAAAAAGTTAGGTAAAAAAAGAGATCAACAATTTTTCTAACCAATTATGTCTATATACTAGCTCAATCTAGTTCCTAGCTGGATTTAGTATGGAAGAGTTTTGACCTAATTAAAACTCCTAAATCAAGTAAAACTATTTCACCTTGTTTAAGTGTTTTAAATCAACCAACCTTTGTTTCAAATAAATTAGATGTTCAGCCTTTCCCATATGTCTTGGCCAAAATCCCATAACCTATTTGGGCCATGGGATTTGGCCCAACAAGCTTAGACCATAAACTCGGCTTTAGGCGCAAAAGAGGTTTATTGTGCCAGACATAAGTTCAATTCTACAATTTAAATTCCATATTTATTTAAATAAATCATGTTTATCTTATATATATAATTATCTGATAATTACAAAATTAGATAAATAAATTAGAAACTAAATTTGCTAGTATGCTCATGCCTTTGGATTTTATCTCTATAAAATCTTTAATTTAGTTAAAAAAATTTAACTTAATTTTAATCTTGTTTAATAGTAATTATTAAGTAATTAATGTTACAACAATATTCCTTGGGATTATAGACCAAGAAATGAGATAGAAAATTTTGATTCACAATGAAATCTTTAGTCTAGGTGAAATCCTATTTCAAGAAGGATTAGTGTTTATCCACTTTTATATAGCATGTCTTAATTTAGACATTATTTTAATAAGACAATCTTATTTTTAATTCTTAATTAGCTAATAAAATCTAGATTTCACAAATCTAGTTTTGTCTCAATATAAATCTTAATTAAACTATTTAATTAAGTCCTCCATTTAGATTATATTTTAGTCAATTTGCCTCTTCAAAACCTTTCAATAACCACTTTTTCAGTGTTGTATGATCCCTTCACCATGTATCCCAGATTGAGCATGAGTGTGTTCAGTGTCCACTTATGCTTTAATCCATGTTATATCATACAACTTATGGTTAGTGATCATGAATCTACAAGGAATGATTCCACATAATTCACTATGCTCTAGCTAGAGACTTTTATCCAATTAAGCAAAATTAAGATCATTCGTTATATGTCTCAAATTGTCACTAGCAGTGGTAAATCCTTTTTTGATTACTCATCCATCTACCATATGATTTATGTTATACCTAAAACCATGCTACCATAAGCATCCATATATAAATCCGTCCATGATGATCTCTAAGTATAACATTTCTTATATGAGATGACCTAGTGTTATAAGTCTAAGGACTATTATACAAAACTGGCGTATGAGAACTTATTCCATAGACACTTGAGTGACTAATACTAAATAGAGTTCTTATTCGATTATATTCAGTGAAACTTATTTCAATAAAACAAGCACTTCCATGCCATCCTAAGTATCTCACATATTTTAACCTATGAGATCGGTTACTTACTAAGTACGAAGGCATAACATAAGTTGGTCTTTGAGCATTGCCAATGCCCTGTCTTGATAATACAATGACCAAGAATGTTTTGAGGAACTAGGCTTTAATGCATAAGAATCTCATAATTGCATTACATTGCAATTCCTTTACTAGGCCTTCTAAGTTTCATAGGCTTCATCTAATTAATGCATTCAAGATAGTCAATCATGCCATGAACATGAAGGAAAAACTTTTATTACTATAACTAGTAACATGAATGCAAAAATTAACTATGCATTGCATGTCCTAATTCAATTAGTTCAAGAGCATATATCAATATTTTGATTCTAGATTTTTTTAACTAAAAAAATCTAGTTAGAAAAACAAAAAGAAGAGATAATCAAGAATATGTTAGTGAAATTTGATGAAAATCTGATACCGACTGGTGGTGGCTATAGCTAATATAGGAGTTATATGTACATCGTTCAATGCAATTATGTGAGGCAGAAAAAATGAATAAAGGAGGAGAAAAAAGAAAAAGTATAAGGGATAGAAAATTTTTGTCCAAACCCTAAAAAAGTGTTAGGCCTTGTTATATTTTAGGCTTTTATTTGAGCACATAACATTTAATATTTTGGGCTTATAAGATACTACATGATAGATATTTAATATTGTTAGTATGTGGGAAATCGAAAACATAAGAAATTGATAATGGCTTCAAGGCATGTAGCAATGTCACTTTCTTTAAGGTTTTATGCACCCCCACCATTAATTAGGTATGCAAAAGGGTTACCGGCATATAAACCTCAAGATACAATAAAGCCTTATTTGATGGCGTTTTGCATTGACGACGTCAATTCACTATGCACTAAGCAGTATATAGCAAAACTATCAAAATTCTATTTGTAATTTTCTATATAGTTTTCTATCTATATCTTCCAAATGAGAGGTGTTCTATTTATAAGCAAAGAAAGGCCTCGTCATGTAGACATAACTTTTCCAAATACATGTCAATTTGAATAGTCACACCAGTTGGTAAATAACTAAGAGACTTCACTCTTAATTAAATAATTAAGAGACATTACTTTATGATTATTGAATACATAACCTTTCAATAATTTGAAAATGTTCCAAAAATCCCCCACCATTTTCAAAATAAACTAGATTTTGATAATTTTGAAAACCTATTGCATAAATGAAGTGTCTTAGAATTGAACCATCACATAGTGAAAACATGTTAAAGTTAACCGAAATTGCATGGTAAACTATGCTTTAAACCAGCTATACCATTTGATTAACTGAACACATCTCACAAAAAGATTTCAACACCAGTCATTGCATAGTTCTAGGGACACTATTATGGCCATGTGTTTGTGCCTTTTTTTCATGAGTGCTGTTAGAGCCAAGCCCTTAAGCTCCTAGAAGCAGCCACATTTCACACTTACATAGGTAGATCTCATCGAAAGTGTTACCATAATTATAAAATTCTAACATATTTATGTTATAGGTCTATTACGAGTATATTTACTCATTATTCCTTTATCATTACGAGTACCTAGCACTTTACTTAGAATGATATATTATATAATATTATAGTGCTAGCAGCCACATATAGATGATATACTTTGTCTCATTGAACCCAAGACTTGACGTTATACCAAGCGTTGAGTAGAGTTTTCATCATGGATGACTTAATATTATGGGCTTTAACCTCATCCCCAAATTACCAAATAGCTATGTTAATTTGCATAACACATGATGAAACCTTTATACATTTTTTGTATCTTGAAGGTTTATAAAACCAAAACCACCACCATGTATGAATATCCATTCTTCTACTAAAGAATGCTTTTTAGTAATATTTCATCTATCAAGGATATCCTTGATACCAATACCCATTCTTTGTCTTATAATATTAATAGTGATCACTTTTCTATTTCTCTTCATGGTTACACATTTGTTCATTTTATTTATTTCTTAATTTCATTATCACCAAACGTGTAAACCATACATCACATTGTGCTTTTCAACAAAGTAATTTCTTATAATGAGGCCTCAAATCTCTTAGTAAAATAAGATAATATTGTCGCTATTTTTCTATAGCTTGTTGTCATAGTCAATACATGATTTTAAACTTATTGCATCTATATACTCAAATAACATGACTTTTTATCAACAAACCATATATATACACAAGGGTGCTTCATATCTTATTTTAGAGCATAGTCAACATTACCAAACCATTACCGGACTTATTAAATGATTATAAAATATCAACATGCATACACCTTTTATCATGGACATTATTAATTAATTTTATAACTATGATCAAAACCATGTCCACTACCCAAAAGGATTTACTAGCATTCATCTTGCTATTTTAATCTTTTCATCTTTGAGTCATGATTTTTCAAATGTATCAACTTTTAATGAGTATATTCATATATCCCTTAAGCATAGCCACTTAGGATAATTATCAATAAGGAAACCATTACCCAAAGGTTGACAAAAGTCATCCTTTCGTTAGTTCTATATATATACTATGTTTCTCCATATTTTCTTTACAAATCTTATATCATGATTCCATAAAGACTCCTTTGGAGATCACTTACCAATGCTATATATGGTGGATATAAATGTATTGTATCATATTCATAAACTATATATTTATAGCCTTGTTCAAACTATATTCACTTCAATTATATGCTCTATAGTATATAATAATAAACCAAATAATGGTCAAATAAACTAAAATTATTTTTGATCTCCAAATATTTGTGGCCAAATTAATAATTACTATTAAGTAATAATACATACTTCATAAAAGATTTAACTTTCATAACATAATAGTGACAACATTATGAAAGTATATGACTATTTTATTTCTAGTCAAAACCACTTCTATATTGATAATAAATTTTGTAAAATAATCCAACCTTTGATTTCATAAAACCAACATAAATTCATGTGATAAATAATAAAATAGGTTAAATAATCATAATTTTATTAAACCCTTTTAATGTGGACTACCAAAATATGTAACCACATATAAAATCCATTTAGGTTTATGATTGTTTTAAGTCAACTCAAATGATCTACCTTATATGTCCGTCTATATAATAAGCTTTCATTTAGTTTATTATATATATTTAAAAATTGCCAATAAATATATATTTTGCATAGTCACAATTATTCATGAAAGATGCAGCCTTAATGTATATATATGTGTGGCAATAATCTAATTTCCATGTCATAAACCATCAACAATATGCAACAAATATGAATTATAAGACCAATATGATAATTTGTAAGCAAAGTTGCAGATGTCTCATTATAAGCTATCTAAACTTTAATACAACTAAATAAATATCCAAAAATTAAGGATTTTACATATAGATAATTAATTTAAGTAAAAGTTCATAAAACATACCTAAACGTAAAGCATTATGAAAAATTTGAGCCACCATTGATTACCTTTTTTGTCACTTTAATTTATTTGTGCTACAAATTTAATTAAATATATAAAAAAAATACATACCTGACACTCCATAACTTTTCAAATAAATGATAACAGTCCAATTCATAAATTTAAAAGAATTACAACCAGTAACAATCTAAATTAATTTAATTTTTTTATCTTATCATGCCTTTTACACGTATCATTTGTATTAACACATTGAGGCCAAATTCCCTCGGATTCCTTAGGTGGGCAGCACTTGATGCTAATAAAAAATCTAAGACTCAAGCATAACACAAGATCATTAAAGTAGTGCCGTTGGGTCATAGTTAAAATGTGAAAATGTGGCCATGTGGGCACGCTGGTGGGGGGATTTTCTTTGGCTCTAAAATATAACCATGGCCATGCCTATTTCTTTACCATGTCACCCCCAAACATCTGTATCTTAACATGCTCATGTCAGGCAATGGTTTATTAAGTGTTAGGTCTTACACCTTACATTTTATCCTCGTTACTGCCTTATCCTTCAATCAAATTTCTCGTAAAATTACACAAATAAAATCTTAATTACAAAAAATTAAAATTAACATTAATTTCAAAATTTGAATTTGATATTTAAAAAAGTTTTTAATATATTTTTGTGATATTTTAAATAACATATCTTTAAATCTGTATCTTATTTTGCATATCTTATTTTGCAAACACTTTTTAGCTAACACTAACTATCCAAAACTTTAAGCAAAAGATGAGTCTGACCCTTAGCTACGTACCCATATCGAAGACCCAAACCTAAGTCTATGTAACATAGTCAACAACTATATCTAGGATAGTCGCAAATGTTACTGATTTCTTAAGAGTTATATATTCATGAGCAAATGATTTATTAATTGTTTTCGTATTTTCATGGAGCATCAACTAATCTTAGTATTTGTACTTAACATATTTTTGCTATTGAAGTACAAGATAAGGCGATTCCCCGTGCATAGAAATAGACATGAAGGTGCTAGGACTTACTTTCTCTCAGTTAAAAAAGCAAGCACTAATACAGTGAAATGTCATAGAGAAGTAAACAATAAAAGACCACCTTGTAATGTCAAAGAGGAGAATAAATGACATTAAAGATGAATAATAAGGTTGTATAACTAACTACGTGCATCTAGGTGCATGTGACTTGGGAAAGTTCGACCAGTTAAAGAATTTAAGGTTGAAAAAATAGGATGGGACCTATAAAACTGAATTGGAATGAAAAATATTTGGTATGTCAAGCAAGGTTTTGTTGCAAGTCATTATCTAGTTCATTTCATAAAAGTAGAGAGAACTCTTAAATCTTTTGATCAAATCATACAGTATATTACGTGCAAACTATCAACCATACACTGCTTACTATTCTCTTGCACTGTATACTATTTATTTTCGTAAACTGTGCTTTATTTATTTGCTTTGGTTTATATGCTTGATACTTATTCCTCTTTCTTATTTCGGCATTGTTTTATTTGCTGCTTCTTTGACATATTAATGATAACAATGAAAATCCCTACTCTAACGTATTCTAGCTCACTGCATTAGTGCAGTCAGTTGGTGAACTTGAATTTGGGCAACAGGTATATAAATATAATTTTACCAATAATATATTTTGATTTATCTCTTAGTTTGTTTAAAACTCCTGTAGGTTTTTTCCTCTGTAAGTTTCTGTCAATATGATTCTTTGTTTTGTTTCTACAATAACCTACAAGAAATAACAATATACAATTCTTAAGAAATTAGAGCCTTTCTTGTTGTATGCTTTTTTTTTCCACATGCTAGATTTTGAAAATTAGGAAAATCTGTAGCAATTCGTAACCATCAATCCATCATCATCAATATGTTAGACTTTATGTGGCCCACATGATAATTAAGTAGACTGAGATTAATATTTAATTAATGTTAAGGTAATATTATCTTGCAAATCCTATTAAGATTAACTACTCTAGTGGTAATAATTAAACTCTACTTCAGTAGCTAATTAGAATATAGACTCATTGATAATAGGATAAAACTCTAGTTAGTCTTCTAGTATAGGTCCCTAGTTAAGTCTATCTAAATTGCATGTGCAACATTACACGGTAATTATCAAGAAAAAAAAATAGACTAAAAAGCTTATATGGGTGTTCTTCTTTATATACTTGGAGCAAGATTATATTCTTGATCAACAATTGCTAGAGGTACATTCTTAATTTAATTATTACATGGGGTATCAGAGCTAGGTCCTCTACCTATGTTGTTTAGATTATAAAGGCATGCTTTCTTATTTTGTGTTAGCTATGTTATCAACTATATAAAGCTTTTATTCTCACACGAGGATTAAAATCGTATAAACTCATGTGCTAAAGTTTTTGAGTTTTAAATGTTAAAATATAGATAGATATCAGTAAAAATCAATTCAAGGGTTAATTCAAATTTACATGGTTTACTTGTTTTAATATAATTTATTGTGTGAAAATTGTTTGTGCGTAAAGTTTGAACTAGTTTTGAATCACATAAAAAGGATACTTAAAGGTAGCAACAAATATTTATTTTAATACAAGTCTTTTTTGGCATGAAACCCAAGAGTTTAATTTTTTATCCTATTTTGCATTTGTAAACTAATTCCATGGCATACGAGTCATTAAGGTAATTAAAAAAAAGATTATACCTCAGATAAGAACCATATGCAAGGGATGCACATGGAGAGTATGTGGCCTTGTTTCAGCATTGTTTTGGCCTTCATTCTATTTTAAACTCGATTCCTTTTCATTTTTTATTCTTTGGCTATTTTCTAGAATTTTTAATATATGTAAAATATTTATTATTTAATATTTATATTTAATTAAATAATAAATATATTTATGTGTAAATATTCTATGATTTTATTTTATGATAAAATATTTTAGTATGTTGAGGGTATTATGACAGTATGTATTCTCTCTGTAAAGGATTCAAAAAAAATTGTACTCTCAACCTGAGATTAAGTGCATATGTAAAATAAAGTTTATTATTAAAATTACAATATAAATATGCATATCCATAAGTAATGAAATAAATATATTCTAATATTATGCATATTTGTATGTGACTTAAGAAGCATGTTACATATTATATCATGATTTTTTAAATCAGTTATAGTATGACAATTAGAAATTTCATTGTAATATTTAAATGTTTACTGTATAAAGAATCGATGTTATTAAGGATCTAACTCACTAGTTTGGTATTAGCCAAAACATGTTAAGTTACATGATTTAGATAAATTGGTAGTTATTCAAAATAAAGAATTTTTCTTTAAATAACTACATACGATAAATGACATCAATAAAGTTCTATGCCATAAATTTATTTGGTATATATTTGAGTTATTAAATCATGTATGCAATTATTTATGGTAAACATATATTATGTTATTATAACGAATCTAAATCAATTACTTGAAAATAGCCATGCATCTTATATTGATTGATTTAGTTAAATTAGTAGTTATTTAAAATAAAGTTTTCTTTAAATAACTATATACCGAAAATGACATCAATATGTAATTATTTATGCTATAATTACAATAAGTTAACATGATTTAATATTATATGCTGCAATTATTAATATGCAATAAAGAATTCTGCATATATTAAGAATGTCATTATTAAAGTTTTATATCGCTAGCTTAAGAGTAACCACAGCATTTTAAGTTGATTAATTTAGATAACAATTAGTAGTTATTTAAAGTAAGGTTTCCTTTAAATAACTACACAAGAAAACGGCATCGATAAAGTATTATTTATTATATACAATAACTTTTATGCATACATGTCGAATGTTATTATTAAGCTCTATCATCAACTTAAAAGTAGCCACAGTATCTTTAGTTAATTGATTTAGATAAAATAGTAGTTATTTAAAATTACATAAAGAAAAATGACATCCATAAAGTGTTAGACTATGAAATTAGTTATTTAGCCCATAGGGAAATAATTAATTTTGTAAAATAGTTAAAGGATAAAATAATATAACATTAAAGTTAAATTTTTCAAGGCCCACATGCATGATTATTTAATTTTGGTGTTTTTTAAAGTTATTATTTTATTATTAAAGTTGGGTAAATTCATATGCTTGATGCACCTCTACCCACAGGAAGGTTTAGATTTACATTTTAAATATAAAATATTTTATTTAATTAAAGTATAGCTCCTTGCATTTTGCAGCAATTTCTACTATTATGATTATAAGGCTACTAGAGTGAAATGCTATTTGCTGATGAAAAATTACTCTAATAAAGGTGTAAATTAAGTTATTTTTTGGTATAAGGACTTTGACTTAGCATTTTGGGTGGACAACATGTCCTCAACGAATAAAGTATGCAAAAGGAAAATAGTTTCGATGTACAATGGGAGCAATCTAACCATTTAAGAATGATGTACATCAAATCCTATATTAGTAAATAAACTTGGATTTCATCCAAATTGCTATAAGGTCAGGGATTATTGCAAAGCCAGTAAAGACCAAATTGTTAAATCTAATAAGATTTTAGCTATCACCCTAATAAGGAAGCTTTCAAGAATACAGTGTAACAGTTTTAAAAGTTGTGCATGAGCACATTATGAGATTTGAGAGACATTGTTGCTCGACTTAAATCTTTGAAATTGAGTTTTTTCACTTTCATATTCAACTTTTTTCCTAATGAGTATAACCATGAGAAACACATAAATAAAATTATCTATTAATGAACTCTTAGTTATATGTATTCAAAAGGAAAAGAGATTAAAGAACAAGAAACTAGATTTAGTTAGCCTAGTGACTCAAGGTAAAAAATGATAAGTATGCAATTGTGTTATAAAAGGGAAAAAGAAAAAATGCCAATAAAGAAAATGGCATTAAGTCTTTCATTTTGTTTTAACTCTGATACATAAGGAAACATGCCTAAAATATATTGAAAGCAAAAGTAAAGTCATTTTGTATGAATCTCTTTTGGTGATGTTCCTAATAATATATGGTTGTTGGACTTATGTTCAATGAATTATACTTCTATAACCATTTAAGGTATCATAAAGTCAAGAAACCAAAGGAAAAGTCAGAGGAACATCTATTACAGAAATCAATAAGGACGATCAGGATCATTTTTGAAATCAAGATTTATTTTAAACCTTAAAAAGGGTTTCATCTTTTATTTTGGAATTTTACATAAAAAGAGTTTTAAATTTAAATTTTTTAAATTTTATCTTTGAAATTTCAAAGAAAAATTTTTTATTGGATTTTTCATCATTAACTTGGACCCTGATTGTGGAGAATAAGTTTGTTAACTATTTATATGATTTCTAATAGTAAAGAGTGCTACAGATAAAACTCCTTCAAAGTTGTGGTATAAAGATTGTGTCACGTCTCTATATAAAAATTTAGGAGAATTGACAATAATAGAGTTCTTGAAACTCTTGAGTTTGACATTTAAGTTAGTTGCATTAAGGAAAAAGCAAACTAACAAGTCCATTAAAGGGAGCTAAAGAAAGCACTATAATATTTAGAGATCATACACCTTCTCTTAAGTTTATGGATTGATACATTAAAACCGCTATTAATGTCTTTATTAAAGTTTCAACTAAATTGTTTTCTAAACTTTCTTAGAATTATGGAATAGTTGAAATCCAACTTAAGATATTTACGAACTTTGGTTGTTCAGTTAAATTGAAGGTTTATAACCCAAAACTAAAAAAACTGGATCCAGGAATAGTTAGCAGTTATCGACAATGCAATTAACTTAAAGGGGTACACGTTTTAAATGTCTCTCATATTCAATTAGAATTGTTGAAGTTGGAAATGCTAAGTTTCTTTTGGATCATGTTCCAGTGGCAGTGACTTTCCTCAGAAGGTTGATATTGAGGTATAAATTATATAGATTGATCTTTTGTAAAAGACTTGATTGTTTCTCAAAATAAACATATAGAATTAACTGGAGAGCAATCAAATCAACTACAACCTTTCAATAGATCATTAATCTCACTGACTAAAAGTGTACAAAATGTACAAATGATTATAGAATTAAGAGATCTAATGGGTAAGAAACTAGCTATTTCTATGACTTAATTGTTAATAGTGAACATAAATGTTGAGATTTTAATTGTTAAATTCTTATCTTTTCGTAGTTTTTGAGCTATAACTGATGAAAATTACTTTCTTTTATGTTTAAAAGGTGTAAAAAGGGCTTGGGAGTAAGAAAAAGGGCTTAAATGAGTTGATTGGAGCAGCCCAAGAAGAGAAAAAAAAAGAGCTGATGTGGACACTACGTGGGCACGCTCTATAGGCAGATAGTTTAAATTAGAATTTTGATTTATTTAGGATTCTAATTGAGTAGAATCTGGAACTGATCAGAATTTAGGTAAATTTGAGAAAGTTGTAAGGGATATAAAAAGGAAAGAAGGGAGAGAACCAAAGGTGAGAGTTTTTTTCTAGGGTTTTGACTTTTTCTTTTAGAGAGAGAACAAGAAAACAATATGTGGCTAAATTTTTTTCAACTAGCCGAAGGTTTTATATCGAAGCTTAATTCTCTATGACTGTGAGATCTAATTTGTGTTTATATTATTCAATGTCCTTGAGTATTTGTCTTTTCTTCTATGAGTAATAATTATGATTGTCATTGTTGATTGAATGTTTGGTATCGTAATCGATTGATAATATAATCTATAACTATTTAGAAAATCAAATCCGTAATTGTTTGATTGTTCTAATAAAAGTGGTAACTAACTTGGTTAGGAAGAATTCA
>JBBYHL010450512.1:0-16152 GCA_038381835.1 Adansonia madagascariensis | reverse complement strand
AATGAAAATCACAAATTATTCAAATAAGGTATAAATAAATTTTGAAGCAATGAAAATCATAAATTATTCAAACAAGATATCAAAATTATCCAAATAAAAGTATGAAAATATAGGGAGAGAGATAACTTTGTCCCTTCATGTGTCCCTAATTTTGGTGACACCTAAAATCGATGGGAAGGTTAATATGATCCATTATATCCAATTTAGGTTAGACCACTACTTAGGTTTTCGAATTCCTCAAACCCAGAGAGGACTAATGAGGTACCTTATCCATATCCATTAGGGATTTATGTCAAAATAGGTTTAATTCGAGTGTGTCTTCTATTCTTATAACGAGGCTAACACCTTGGGTAGACGTAGGAATCTACACCTAGTAGGCTTTTCGCTGGCCCAAACAGAGGCTAACACCTTAGAAGGCTGCTTCACCCCTTTCTAAAATCTTAGATACCTATACCCCTTGTATATATGACAGAGGAGAAACTACTGCATGACGTGCATAGTGCATGCAAAGGAAAAAAACTTACCTTTTTATGACACAACATTAAAAATAAAACTCACTATCCTAATCCCCAAAAGGCAAAAGAAAAAAAATGGAAAGATTAGTGCAAAATAAATATTAGTGAAAAAATTCTTAAGCAGGGAATTTAAAATTAAATCCCAATTAAAACGGAATTAATTAAAACTTAGTTAACATGTAATTAATTTTAGGCCTAATTCTCTAACTTGTCCTCAGTGGAGTCGCCAAGCTATCGCAGTGTGGCCTAAATACGAATCCTGACCAAGCCCAACTTAAATGGCCTTTGCTTTGATATTTGTTGATATATCACTATTTTACATTCTCTAGCTTTTATAGGCCATATCATTATCAAGATTTTTTTTTTTTGGGGACTAGGGGATCGAGATGAATCGCTTACTCGACTTAACCCTAAGTAGTCACTGCAAAATTACTATTTATTTAGAGTCGCCACCAATCTGTTTGGGTTAGGTGAGATTGGTCATCTATCAAAGTTTGTATTTTGAGGGTTACAAAACCTTAGAATACCAACTTTGAGGACCATGATCGTATTAGAGATCATAAAAAAGGGTCTAAAAGTCAGTTATAATCATAAGTAAAGATCAACCTTTTCGTGATGCTCGAAAATTGATACCTTATTAATTATATGTTAACTTGACTTTTAATTTTTTTATCTAGTTTCAACATATGGTATTTAATTATAAAATCCAAAAATAATATTTTTTGAAACAAATTTATTATTTCGTGTCAAAAAAATTAGGTTTTTAAGATTTTGAAAATCTAAATCTCTTACGCACTCCATCGAAGGACTAGTGGAACATGAAAGCTTTTTATCATTCTCTTTTGTATCCCAACGAAAAACCAGAGGAACACAAAGGTTTTAAAATTTAAAATATCTCTTGCATCTCGTTGAAGGCCGGAGGAATGCGAAAAGTTTTACTTTTCTAAAATTTACAAAAATCTCAATTTTCACATTAAAAAGGATGTCCCGTTATTAAAATAATCCGTAGAACCCCTCTCATATTTTGGGAAAAACTCTATATATTATTTTAACTTGGAGACATTGCCTTAATTTTCTTAAAAGAAAATTTTATATCTTATTAAAAATATTTATAGAACATCCTAAGACTTAATAATAATAAAAAATGATGAACATATTCCTAATGTGTACCTTTGACATGAAAGTATCCTAGTAATCACGCAGGGGTTGTTCTAATACAAAATTACTAAAATGTCCATAGGCTATACCTTCGAGGCGAAAGCATTTTGGCAACCTTAAAAGACATGAAAAGGATTATAAAAAGGTGAACTTGTCCAAAATGTACATCTTTGGCATAAAAGCATCTCGATGACTACCTAGGACTCAATTCTAGAAAAATACCAAAATGCCTTTGAGGTGTGCCTTCGACGTGAAAATATCTCGAGAACCCTAAAGGACATGAAAATGATTATAAAGAGGTGAACCTATCCTAAATGTACATCCTTAGAATAAAAGCATCTCGATGACTACCTAAGACTCGATTCTAATGAAATTACAAAACCTAAGTACACCTTCGACGTAAAAGTATCTCGGTAATCCTAAAGGACATGAAAAGGATCATAAAAAGGTGAACCTATCCTAAATGAATATCTTAGGAATAAAACATCCTGATGACTACCTAGGACTCGATTCTAAAAAAATTACCAAAATGCCCTTAAGGCGTACTTTCGACTTGAAAGCATCTTGGCAACCTTAAAAGACATAAAAAGGATTATAAAGAGGTGAACCTATCCTAAATGTACATTTTTGGCATAAAAGCATCTCAATGACTACCTAAGACTCTATTCCAAAGAATTTACTAAAATACCTTTAGGATATACCTTCGACATAAAAGTATCTTGGTTACCCTAAAGACTCAAAAGTGATGAAAAATAACTATTTTACCTAAATAAGGAAATTAAAATATGAAAATTGTCTTAAAATGCAACAATTGCATTTAAGTCCCTAAACTTTTTGAAAATGACCTTTCGTACCCAAACGAAAAAGCTAAAAGATATGAAAGGTTTTAATTATTTCTATACCCCTACGGATGACCATAGCATTAATGGAAATATTGTAAAACTTTAAAAATAACCATTTTCCCCTAAATGTTAAAGTTTGCTAAATGGTCCCTAAACTTTTTCCAATTTTACACTTAGTGCCTAAATAAAAAAAATCCTAAATCATCACAAAATATGATTAGTTAGGTAAAATTCAGCATGTAAATCATGAAGAACATCCATATGTAGGTTCGGTCAAACATCTTTGATTATAAAACAAATTTTTTTATTTTTGCAAACTAGTCCTTGAACTTTGTAAAATTACAAAATGACCCCTAAATTATGAAAAATACCTAAAACATGATCTCAAAAAAACAAAATCAATTTCTACACAGCCCATGAAGCTCTAGGCCAAACCCAAAAATGGCCTAAAAAATTTACACATTTTGCAGTTTAGTCCCTGTGTTTACTAATATTTTAAAATAACCTACCAAAAAAAATGCAATAATTACAGAAATATGCACAAAATCATCATAAAAAGAACCTATCAAATTCGGCCAAACTGAAAATATCAAACATAAGCATGCTTTAACATAGAAAATCATGAACATAAATAAATACCACTAAACCAAAATAAAAGTAAAATAAAATAAAAATAAAAATGAATATACAAATATACTTAATCATATATTAACATGAAAAAAAAAAAAAAAAAACATAAACATCAGCATACATATACAATAAGTTTAAGATCTCAACAACAACAACATATTTTTCAAGCAAAAATCAAGAAGTAACTTTAAAAAAAATCAAATATCATAAATATACAAAATCACCATGTTTATCCTTTCAACATGGATGAAAATCCATGAGCTTTAACATGGTTTTGAATCATAAATGAGATGGAAAATGAGGAAAAATAAAGGGAAAAAAAGTATGTGGCTTATACCTTAACAAAGCTTAGAAAACTAAAAAATTTTCAATTGCTTGTTTTTTGTTTTGTTTTTTTTTTTTTCAAGCTTTCTCTTTTTTTTCCAACCAAAACAAACCTTTTGAACAACAAAATCCTCCCCCTATTTATAAAGGGGAGAAACAGCCAAGGGATCTTTCTTGATCCCTTGGTCGAAAGTTCTATTTTTTTCTAATTTTAATTTCATTTTTTTTACTTCTGTCTTATTCGCATGAAAAGATTAGATTGCATTAATTTGATTTACAATTAGTTGTTATTCAAAAATATATTAATCATGATTATATTGATAATATCACTAATGGGTAATTAGAATTCCATTAAATTGGTCAGGGAAAAATTGGAAATCAATTGACTAGTTTTCATGAAACTAGTAGAAAATAAACAATAATTAAAATAAAAGCACAATGATAATAAAATGAAAAATTAATAATTACTAATCATAAACAAAATTTGGAAACAAAATAATGAAAAAAAACTGATTGGAACTCCAAAACTCATAAAATTATACAAGAAAAATCCTTTCAAATAAAAATTGATATATAAAAAATTCAAAACTCATCAAATTAATTAAATTTTTTAAAATTGATTTAATAGTAATTTAATAAGAATATTTAATGAATTTTAAAAATTATAAACCGAAGAAAATCTCCCAAAAAAATTTTACGGAGTAAAAAACTTCGTATCTTAGAAATGGGAAAACTTTTAAAAAAATGCAAAACTCATAAAATAAAAAAAAAATTTTTGAAACTGATTTAATAGGGATTAAATAATAATATTTAAAGAGTTTTAAAAATTATAAACTCAAAAAACATTCTCGAAAAATTTTACACAGTAAAGAACTCCATTTTTTGGAATCGGGAGAATTCTAAAAACAAATGTAGAACTCACAAAATAAAATGAACTTTTCAAAACTGATTTAATATTAATTAAAAATAATATTTAAAGAATTTTAAAAATTATAAACTCAAAATCTTCTCAAAAATTTTACGTAGTAAAAAACTCTATATCTTGAAAACGAAAAAAAATTCTTAAAAAAAAAACAAAAACTTATAAAATGAATTCAATATGGAAATATTGATTTAATATAAATTAATCAATAATATTTCAAGAAATTTAAATATTATAAACTCGAGAAAAATCTATCAAAAAAATTTATAGAGTAGAAAACTCTGTAACTTGGAATCAAGAAAATTTTGAAAAAAATGTAAAACATATAAAATAATATGAATTTTAAAAAACTAATTTAATTATAATTTAATGGAAATATTTAAAGAATTTTGAAGTCCAAATCTTAAGAAAGTTCCATCAAAATTTTAGAGATAAATGATAACTCATATTTCGTGACTGAGAAAAAAATTCAAAAATACATTGAAACTTAAAAAAAGAGTTCAATGCAACATATTGTCCAAAATAGTATTGCTAAAATAAAAAATGTAAAATTTTGAAATCTGGAGTAAATTTAACTTGAAAAAATTTCACGAGTATAATACTCACGATATTGTGAAAAATTCAAAAATAATTTTCAAAATTGATGACTTGACACCTTGTGCTATAAAATGCCAATATAAAATTTTTATTGAAATATTTTTATTTTAAAATGCATATTGGCATAAGTACTACATAAGTGTCAGTAAAAATATACGATGATCAAATTTTTGAGTTTCATAGAAAAATCTAAAAAAATTCACAAAAATGAGAAATTTGATTGTGATATCATCTATAAGAATGATTTTCAAAACTTGATGAGAAAATATTTAAAAACAAAATTTTTCTTTTCAATATTCATCCTTTTATCCAAGATCGGTCTTCAAATGGCACTTTTTTAGTCACATGTTACGGCCATCTATGTGTAATAGAACAAGTTATAAAATTGTGTAAACCACCCAGGAAAGGTTAACTTCTATCAGCGTACAGCTATATTCCTAGTTACGAATAACTGGGGCTACTAGAAAAATGATCTAGATGAAATTAGGCGTCTATATGTATTAATACACAAGGCCAAAATTTGCTTATTTCGTGTCATCTTCACACTTTCAGACCATGATAGTAAAATTAGGATTTGATCATGACTTTGGCCTCAAAAATCATCTACAATCAAATACAAATTCATACAAATCATATGGACTTCATTTTTAGGCTTAAACGTTGTGTTTCAACATTTTTGAATGATCCATTAAGCATTTTATAAAGGCATTTCATGAAAAAGTGTGGATTGATGAAGGGCAAGCATGACATTACTCATAGTACCACCCATGCATGGTTTATAATTGCTGCTAGAGCTTGTTTCAGCCAATAGAATGTTAAAAAGTTTCTCGTTGGTACCATAAGTCTCCATTTTATCTACCTCAAATGACCCAAATGCCTTACTTTTCCTAGGTTTTTTAGGGCTGACAATAAATCCTATATAAGATATGTTATGAGTTTAATTGAAAAAAACCTTAGACATTTTTACATCAGCCTTTACACTCAAAAAATGCTCATTCCTGTACTCTCCCTTAGCCTTTCTAAAAACCACCTTAAAACCCTCTAAAACCACCATTCCTCACAAAACACCCCTCTATTAATATAATAACCCTTAAGTTTATTCTTAGCCACCTTTTCTTGCTGGAATCATAGCAAAGGAAGGCTAAAAAGTAAGCTATAAGTTCAAAGCATTTTCTGCTCAACATCATCAACAAGGTCTTCAAAGATTTTGGGATATTGTTTTCTCATGTTCACTTAGTTGTTTTTGCATTTTTATCATTTTGGTGAGCTCTAACATGCTAGCCATGACCTTGTCTTAGGATTCTCATGCATTTTGTGGCCTTGCATGTGATAAGACTTAAGTTGTTTTGGTGCTTTGATAACCCTCTATCATGTTTCTTCTTTATAATGAGCTTATTTCATCTTGATGATGAGTTTTGATGCTATCATAAAATTCCAACAAGCATTTCTTCTCTGTTCAAGTATGTCTACATTATTTCAATGGCATATTTCTTGATGTCTTGCACTTATCTTCATGCATTCTCATGCTTATATCTCCATATTTTGTCATCATTTCCAAGCCTAAATGTCATCTTTACATATCTACACATGCCTACCATGTTTCTTTGCATGAGCATCATCTGTTTATCATCAAATGTTTGTTAAAATCTTGTTTTTTTATTTTAAAAAAACCTATTTTTCTAAAACCATGAAGTTAAGGCCATGTTAACCTCAATAAATAGGATTAACATAGACTTAACATTTTCTACTACATTGGTATTCCAATCTTAGAGAAAAATCAAGTTCTTCATCTTAGGCTCAAGGATTATTAAGGCTAAATGTTCTGTTTTCAAAATAGATGTCCCTTTATGGTGTCCAAATTGTTCATGCCTTGATCTTTTTGCTTAAAGCCCATTGTGTTTATGGCATGGTCAATGGTCTGTTTCATCATCCCAAACTACCCCAGGATTTTGGAATGAACTTGTAAAGCCCATGCCACTCTTTTCTTTCTGTCAAAGACAATTGGATGTCCGTAGTTTGAGCCTAGACATAAGAAACCCAAAAAAAAAAAATTCCTCTTTTCTGGCTCTGACATCACTATAGTTATAACTTGAAAAATTATTTTCTAGCCTTAGAACATTTTTCACAAATTTCATGACATATTTTTAGAAAAAGAGCTTTGAATAACATTTGCAATGGTATCTCGTTTGCCCTCATATCACTCAGGATAGGGGAGTTATGTTTTTTTTATCCAACATTGTTTGGAACTCCTAGAATCAAATATTTACATTATATTTGGGCCATTTTGGCCCATCAGTTGATTTTCTTGAATTTGTTAAATATTTTTCCTAAAATTTTCATTAAATTCCCTTTTCAAAAAGGTATCGTTTGCAATTTAACGATTTCGAATTAGCCTAGAATGATTTTTCAAAGCCCGTTGCACTTTTTCCCTTGCACATGTTACCGATGTCATACTTGACCCAAATTTAAAAATTATTTGCAACTTGAAAGGAAATTTTTTAAAATTTTTGGAATATTTTTGCATTAAACCTTATTGAATCGTCTTTCAGTAATACCTTACCTTGCTCCTAATACCTTTAAATTTTCCTGAAATAAAAGAAAAAGGACAATGCAATATATCCCTTGTTTCAGCATTTGTTAAAACTAATTGATTTTTTTAATATCCATTTCTAGGCATTTGATGCTTATGGTGATCCTTATTAACCCTATTAAAAAGAACATGTGTTGAGCCCCATTGGCTCAAATCAAAGCATGAACAAATTTTCAATACTTATCATCCTTATTTTTATCAATTTTCTTTTTTCATGGAAAATCACCTATTTTCGTCAAGAATTGTCAAAATGTCATTTTTGTCAAGAAATCACTTAACTTCTGTTAAAATAAATTCTACAATTTCATCCTTCCAAAAATTATTGAAACCTTCATCCATAAGGATAACATAACCCTATTTTCATAGAGATACCATAAATTTGCATTTTAAAAATCATCAAAATTAAATTTTCTCTATCCCAGATTTCTATGGACTTATCAAAATTTTAACTAATTTTTATGCCTTAATTAATTAATGGATACAACCACATCTCTAAAATTGCCAACTCGATTATTTCAAGATAAGTGATGATAATTACAAGATACATTTCGATCACCCCTCCCTTTTTCTTCTTATGCAATCTTACCTCTCTTATCATCTGACTAACATGTTTTCCTTTATGATGATCACTTTGCATTCATTTTTTCAAAAATAGTTTTCAAAAATTGCAAAGGCAATATTATATGTTAATATCTCTCTAGTGCTTGACACGGCATATTTGATTTTTTTTTTTAGAATTAAATCTAGAGATCATTTTAGTCTAAGATCTTAGCTCTCCCTACCTCTATAAGATGCATATGGGATACAAAGTTTCTTTAAAAATTTGGGTTTATTATTTTATATAAAACTCATACGTAAGAGGGGATTATATCAATACCAACTATTCAAAACTGAGGGAACTGAAACCAAGCTAAGACAAGGCTAGAAAAGTACCTATTTCGACCATCGCGAAAAGGTTTATAACTCTTTAGGCCAAACAGATGATGGAATTGATGCTTCAAGTTTCCTAGTTCAAAGTATCAGTTTCAATGGGCATCCAATCATGCCTAGCCCAAATGTCAGTGGCAACTCCAATCATTGGCCATTTCATACTGGCCACCCAAAAGCAAATGGATAAGCAATTTGTCCTACAGTCCCCTCCACGATCAAGAGTTGAGAACCCATACCTTCTCGCACCCTAATCATGTCACAAAAGAAAGAAGTTTTTGTCAGAAGGATACTTCCCAGTCGAGATCAATGATTTTAAGTCCCATGCACCCACTTTCATGATGAAAGGTCACCCCCAGGGCACAGTGCAGACATGGCCTAATCATTATCGTTGCCAAAGGATGAAGGCATCATGGACTTTACTCAAGTTAGATATTTTGGTAGCATAAAAATGCTATCTTGAATGTAAAGAATTACATGTGGATGATGAACGAAAAAAACCCTCCTATTATAAATAGAATAAATTGTCATATTTTTAACCTAGCTATCCATTCTCTGCAACTTTAAGCTCGCTATTCATTTCTTTACAAAAAAGAGGAAAAAGTTTTTTAGAAGATTAAAAAAAGGAAAAGCTAAAGAAAGCTTGGAATTAAGAAGCTTTGTTGGTATACTTTCAGTCTTTTCTCTTTTAACATTATTTTAATGTGATCAATAATGTTGTTTACTTTGTTCATGCATTTGCTTCCATGATCATGAAGTTGTATTACATGTTAATGCATTTCCATGTATTTTGCTTCTTTGAAACCATGATATTTTGATGATTTCAGTGATTAAAATGCTTTCCATGGTCCATGCTTATTTAGCCACCATGATTTAGTCTATGATGTTGTGCTTTCTAAGTTTGGATGACTTGGATGAGCTTATAACATGTTTGATTAAATGAGCATGAGTTGTTGAAGCATGTTTTGGTCATTTTTCTCTTGTTGCATTAAAACATGGTGATCTTATTACCATGATGTCTTCTTTGCTATGTCATTTGTATGATATTTAGATGAGTTTACTAATTGTTTAACAACATGCTTGCTTGCTTGGACGCTGGAAATTTGTTTTCTAAAACCCTCCCAAGAGTCATAGTTCATTTAAATAAGGAACTAACTTTGGTATATGATCTTAATTCCATTTAATGCCATTGGGATGCATCAAGCGTAATCATGCTTAGATTGCAGGTTGGTTGAGGCCACAATGAATTGGTTTAAAGCATTTTTAAAATTGGTTTGGAGTTGGAGACTAATTTTAGCTATGGTATGACTTTAGTAACATTGCATTTATTAGGTTGTATTAATGTGTTTGGCTATGTTTTTTGGTTGTTCTAACAACATTGTAATGACATTCTAATGCTCCAACAATACTTGGAAGTGCCTTAAAAGGGGTTGGAATAATGGCCAAAGATTATAGAAGCATTCGAATGCTTCAAGTTTCTTTTTAGATATTTAAGTTTAGCCAATTAGAAGGTCATTACATTAGTTTAGTGCCATTTCATTTGGGCTCAAGTTAGGCTTATTGACATGTCATATTTGGGTGTTAATAAAGTCATGAAAGGTCATTAACAAAGGTGGCAACAATTAGGATAATCATGTAGGGGAAATCACCTTTTGCTCTATTTTTAACTACTGCAATATTTGAGGTTTGATTAAAAATATTTTTACTTACTAAATGATTTTCTAGAAATTTTTACCTATTTTTCCTTGAAAAATACTTAAAGTTAGCTTTTTAACGAGCTATCATACGTGGCTTTCTAAGTTTGCTTGAATGAGTTATGAATTTTTCTTTGCTTGTAGTTTGGAGCACCTTAATTTAGTGATAAAGGTACATGATATCCCTTTTTTGGCCTGACAACTGATTTTCTTTACTTTTTGTGGTATTTTTTAAAGTAATCCCCATTGAATAAGCTTTGCAATGGTGTATTTTTCATCTAGTTTAGAGTCCATTTGAGCAAGTTATGAATTTTTCTTTGTCTACTGTTCATGTGCTTTGTTTGCTCCAAACAGACCCGATTGAAAAAACAATTCACCCTCAAAATGAATTTCTTGGAATTTTAAGATATTTTTAATTGAAACCTCATCAAGTTACTTCCAAAGATGCCTCAATTGTGACTTTTGGAGTTCATTTAAGTTAAGAATAAATTTGAGATTCTATGTTGTCATTTTCTTAGGTAACAAGTATGTTTTGCATCATCATTAGGTAGTCAGGAAAGCATTCATAGGTTTCGTGAGGCTCAATGCAAGCCTTATAATTTCTAAAGAGTTTATTCAAGTTCTATATTTCTAAAATTCCTTTCGATTTTCAATTTTGTACTTTTCCTAAATACTTTAAAACAGTCTTGTTTTGCAATAATTAATGAGTTTTTAACTAGTTCTCAACAATTTTGTTTTATACTCTTTTTTTTTTAATTTCCTAAAATTTTTTCCTCCATTAATTTTTTTTTAAACTTTGTCTAGTTTTCATTGAAATCTTTACGCCTTAACCAAAATTCTAGTCTAAGCCAGTCTCAAAGCCATTATCGATTTTTTTTTAATATTCGAGGCTTCTTACAAGACACATTTCTAATCAACTCATTTTACGTCCTTGCTTATTTTTACGAATTATTGACATATGAATTATATGTTGCAACTAGTCTCTTTTTGTGTAATTAAAATGGTAATACATTTTTGAAAATTTGACTAAATTTTTTTAAACTTATAAAGGTAATATTTTTTTGATTTGGGCCATTCTCAAGTTTTCGCCACGCCAATGGAAAGATGTTGCATGGGTGCCTAACTCAAGAATTCCTTTTTCAAATATCAAACCCAAAAAAAATTGTTTTAATAAAAACTCTATATTTTGCCATACTTTGAGGAGCATGGGAATTTCAAATAGGCAATTATAGATATGATTACATGAATATGACATCCATATATCAATTAAAACATGACAGAGTATGAATATATGTATAAAAATCTTATAATAAGAATTATTAATATATTAAAATTGATAAAAATATAAAATATCTTAAACACGATTATGACACGATAAAATACATGAAAATGACATGAATACACAAATTATCAAGTCTAATTTCAAATTTATAAAATCTAAGTGATTTATTTTAAAATCCATCAAAGCATTTTAGGGGATTAATGACTAAATATTGAAACTAAAGCTAAGAAATGTGAATCCAAGAGAATATATGGCCAGATGATATCGATTTAGGGCATTCTGGGGTGCTATTTCTTCCCCATGCACTACTGACTCTCGAACCGAGCTTTTTACCTTGGTTTTCATGCAAAAAATAAAATTAGTCCTTTCAAAATTAATTTTTAGAATTTAAAAAATCACTTTTAATAGGTGTCTAATTATACTTATGCTAAAAAATTCGCTGATGACTTCAATTTCTCGACTATTTTTATAATAACCATATCCAAATAATTCAATGAGTAATTTTTATGATGACTAAGCCCTATTCTAAGCTATTTTTATTTTTTCTATTTACAT
The DNA here is from genome assembly GCA_038381835.1 of Adansonia madagascariensis. NCBI lineage: Eukaryota > Viridiplantae > Streptophyta > Magnoliopsida > Malvales > Malvaceae > Adansonia > Adansonia madagascariensis. The sequence goes on along the minus strand of JBBYHL010450512.1, from coordinate 4,116 downwards.
CCCAATGCATGTTACGACAAAGAGATTTGGAATACCAACTAAACATAATGGTAAGTGTTTGATTTAGGTTTCATTTGGATGGCCAACGAGGTTAGTTCCGGTAAGATTAAAAATATCAGTGGCAGTAAAATTAATTACTATAGCGATAAGATTAGATACTAGAGGTGAGATTAAAATCAGTAGTGGGATCGATGTTTAGATTAAAACACAACAGTGGCGGTGAGATAAGAATTAAAATGATAATTAAGGACATTAGTTTAAATGTATATTAATAAATTATTAATGTTTTACTTATATGAATATTTTTATTTTAAAATAATAATTACTATATTTAAAAATAATAATACATTTACACACCTTAAATTAAAAATAAATAAAATTTATTAAATAATCACGTGAAAATTTTTATAAAAATATTAATTATATAAATAATTATAATGTTATTTAAAAACTTTAAATATAATTAGATGCAACAATAAAGATTCTCAATTATACCAAAAAAAAAACCATAAAGGATACAATTGAAATTTAAAGACTAAAAAAATATGTTTTATAAGTGGATAAAGTGGAAATTTTGTTTCCACTCGAAAGATTTTTCAGTGAAAATAAAATCTGTGCCAAATCATGACTTCAGTCGAGTGCGTCAACGCATCGGACCTCTAAGGTTTAATCGCACCGTACCGAGCTCGTTTCAAACAATTGTCTGCTGGCTCGAATGCAATTCGAAACGAGATATAAATGCACCCAAACACCGTGGCGGAAACATTACTTTGATTTGACGTGACAGTTTCACTGGAGATCGCCACGGATGTGACCTTATCTTTTTGGTCGTGCGTTGTCTTGTAATTGGTTTGGCTATATATGTAATTGTAACCAAGCACTGGATAATCATGTATGCGGTTACAGTTTGAATGTTAAGTTGATTAACTTCGAACAGTGATAAGGCGCATCCGGATGGTTAATTTGGGGCGAAAGAACAGATGTGTTTGCGATGATTACTTCAGCGATCATTTTTAAGATTTAAATTATGATTATATATATTTTTATTTATATTATATTTATTTTGTAAATTTTTATTTTATTTATTATTAATATATATATTTATATATTGATTATGAATTATATATTATTATTTATTAAATTTTATAATTATTTATAATTATTTTTAAATTTTTAAAATTTTATATTAATTTATCGATAAAGTGCCATCTTAATACAATAACACATATGCAACCTTTATTATATTTGCGAATATCTCTGTTAAATACAGTTACGATCCTTAAATTCTTAAATCATTCATCAAAGAATTCCTTTTCGATGGACATATTTTACAACGAGAATATTGAACGTATATACGAGACCTTAGACTTTATTGGGATGTGTTTAAATTTCATTTTATTTAGTTCTTCGAAAATAGCGAAGGGATGTTGAAAATAGGAGATGATTTTAAATTAAAAGATACTTTTATAACAATATGGTAATCACTACTGGTATATATTAGGCTTTTTATGCACGTATTCACAACCACATGAAAGAAAAAAAGCACCCCAGAAAGGAAAATTTCTAAAATGTATTTTACCCTGATTCCATTCTTTTCTTCGTTATTGCTTTTTTTTTTATTGTTGCTCTTGCTCTTAGAATCCAACCCTCTCCTTATTTATATAAATATATAAATTATATATATATTAAAAATATTATTTATAAATAATAAAGTATTAAAAATATTTTATATTAAATCTTGAGTTACTGTTTACAAATAATACAAAATGAAAACATGTTTTATGTTAAATCTCAAATTACCATTTAAAAATAATAAAAATAAAAATATATTTAATATTAAAACTTGAATTATAAATTTAAAATAATTTAATATAAAATACAATAAAAATATTTTATATTAAATCTTGAATTACTATTTAAGAATCAATAAAAAATAAAAATATATTATATTAAATCTTAAATTACTATCTAAAAATAATAAAAATTAAAAGATATTTTATACTAGATCTTGAATTAATATATATAATATAGCATATATGTTATATATAATATAATAAATATTATATTATATATATTATAATATTATATGTGTGGGGTCCGTTCTCTTGTTAAATACAATTCAAGATGTAATGCAAAATATTTTGTAATATTTTATTATTTATAAATACTATTTTTAATATAAAAATACATTTAACATAAAATATTTTTTTAATTTTTTATTAATTTAAATAGTAATTTGATATTTAATATAAAATATTTTTATTTTTATTAGTTCTTCAGTAGTAATTCAGGATTTAATATAAAATATTTTATTTTATTAGTTCTTAAATAGTAATTCAATATTTAACATAAAATATTATTTATATTAAATTATTTTTAAATAGTAATTTGATATTTAATATGAAATATGTTTTTATTTTTTTATTATTTTTAAATGATAATTCAAGATCTAATATAAGATATGTTTTTACTTTTTATTATTTTTAAATGTCAATTTAAGTTTTAATATGAAATATTTTTAATCTTTTATTATTTATAAATACTATTTTTAATATAAAAATACTATTTTTATAAACACAATTTTTAATATACTATTATTTATAAAAACTATTTTAATATATATATATTGAAATATTATTGTTATTACTTTTACTCTTTTATTTTTTATATATATATATATATATATATACAAAGGGGAAGGGTCGGTTTCCACAAGGGATCGACCCCTAATGTGTTTGGCAACCAAATAAAAAGGTAGAGGTGGCAATTGGGCAAGTTCAGAAAGGGTCATTCAGGTTAGGGTTGATTTGAGTTTGAGTTTTTTCGGGTTTAGATCAATTCAGGTTCAGGCCAATTTGGGTTCGGGTCTATTCGGGTTCGTGTTTGATTATATTTTACATCATTTTTTATTTTATGTTAAATATAATCACTTTTAAGTGAATTTTAATCCTAAGCCTAGGCTTGAATTTGGCTCAGTCCGACCAAAAAAAATCTTAGTTCGGCTTTATGGGCCTAACCGTGGCCTGAAAAAATTTTAACTTCTAAGCTCAGGGCCAAATTTAGCTTCATTGACCTATTTAAGTACAAATCATTATTCATAATATTAAAAAGTTATTTTTATATTAATATTTATATATTTTATAATTAAATTTAAATAAAATATATTATTTTATTTTAAAAGAATACTACTTCAGGTCGAGCGTGCTTGAAACTTAAAATCTAAGATCTCTACCTGATTGTATCAGGCCTATTGTATTAGCTGTTTGACCTATAGCCAAGTCTAGTTACTAGTCTACCATGTGATTTTTTTATTTTTGATATGATTTTATCTATTATGGTTTTTATATATTTTTTAATTTATCTCATTATTTTGTTATATTATTATCAGACTCTAATTATTATTATTTGAAATAATAATAATAATAATAATAATAATAATAATAATAATATTCAAAAAAATTTTACTACTAACATGGGTAAACTCTCAATATTTAATGAGTTTATCTAATTAAATTTTTTTTTAAAAAAATGATAAATGGATGATATACTTTACTGACTATGCTTTTCAAAGCTTATGATATTATTTACTTTTCCATAAATTATTATTTTATCATATATAGACTTGCTCAAGGATCGGGTTACTCACTCGCCCAATTGGGCCCGGGCTCATCTTCTCATATTTTTGTGTAAGACTAGCTCAACCTGACTCAAAACAGTGATTTTAAATTAAAATAACATATATTTTATTTGAATTTAATTATAAAATATATAGATATTAATAAAAAAATATTCTTTAATGTGATGAACAATAATTTTAGCTTGAACAGGTAGGTCTAGGCACATTAAATAAGAGCCTGAGCTTGAGATTTTAAAAAATTCAAGTAGCGGCTCGGCCCAACTCATGAGCAAATTTAATCACATATAAAATATAAATTAAGTTTTTTAATATTTAATTAAATTATATATGATACTAATATTTAATATTTGATTAATTTTTGATATGGTATTATCTATTATGGTTCCATATTTTTTAATTTATCTTTATTATTTTATTATACTATTATCAAACTCTAATTATTTTTACTTGAAATAATAATAATAATAATAATAATAATA
>JBBYHL010450501.1:0-10756 GCA_038381835.1 Adansonia madagascariensis | reverse complement strand
CACATAAGTACTTGATGGGATCTAGTTTGGCGATCAAGCACGTTTTGTGGTATAACATATATTGTCTTAACCTCCTGACTGTCTACGCTAGAGCGTAACATAGCTTTTCTACTATCAAGTAGTTATTTTCACATTCTATGAACTTTTTACTTAAACAATAGATAGCTTTTCTACTATCAAGTAGTTATTTTCACATTCTATGAACTTCTTACTTAAACAATAGATAGCATGTTCTTGTTTTCCCGAATCATCATGCTAGCCTAATACACAGCCCATCGAACTATCAAAAACTGATAGATATAAAATTAGAGGTCTGCCTGGGATTGAAGGCACAAGCACTGGAGCGCTTGAAAGGTATTGCTTTACTTTATGAAAGGCTTTTTGACATTTTTCATTCCATTCTCTGGGATTTTGTTTACGAAGTAGCTAAAAGATCAGGTCACATTTGTTAGTCAATTGAGATATAAATCGGGCTATATAATTCACTCTTTTCAAAAAACTTTTTACCTCTTTAGGGTTTGAGGTAATGGAAGGCTTTGAATGGCCATAACCTTGTCAAGATCCACTTCTATTCCTTTTTAACTTATAATGAAGCCCAATAACTTGCCAAATGTGACACCAAATGTGCATTTGGCAGTGTTTAACTTGAATTGATATTTGCAAAGGCATTTGAAGAGCTTCCACAAGTCAGCTATTCATTTTCTCTAAGTGACTTGGCGATCATGTTGTCCACATAAACTTTGATCTCTTTATGCATAAGGTCATGAAATAATGTCACCATTACCCTTTGATAAGTTGCCCCAGCACGCAAAAGGAATCATTTTGTACCAAAATGTTCCCCACATGGTCATGAAGGTGGTTTTCTCCATGTCTTCTATCGCCATTTTGATTTGGTTGTATCCGAAAATCCATCCATGAAAGAAGAAAGTGCATTTTTGGCCGTGTTGTCCACTAGGGTATGGATATGGGGCATGGAAAATTATCCTTTGGACTAGCTCAGTTCAAGTCCTTATAATCCATACACATTCGCACCTTACCATCCTTTTTAGGGACTGAGACTGCATTGGCCACCCACTCAAGATATTTGGCAACTTTGAGAAATCCTACTTCAAATTATTTATTGACTTCTTCTTTGATTTTTTAGCAGCATCTCGGGTTTCATCCTCATAAACTTTTGCTGTACAGGTTTATACTCAGGTTTGAGAGGAAGTTTATGGACTATGATGTCGGTGTTCAACCCAAGCATATCCTAGTAAGACTAGACAAACACATCTTAGAACTCTTGGAGAAGGCTTATCAGTTGGTTTCGGGTTGATGGTTTTATAGAGGTTCTAATTTTAACTTCCTTTCGGTCTTCTTTTGTCCCAAGGTTTATGGTTTCGGTGGGTTCTTTATAAGGTATGATCTATTTTTCTTCTTGTTCAATTAGTTTGAGCAACTGAGGGTATAGGGTCCTCCTCAGAATCTTCTTCATACTTAACCCTACCAGCACAGATTGCTTGCTACAAGTCGATTTCCTGAGTCTCAATGCAAACATTCATGTCATCTTCATCTGAATAATTAAAAATATGAAAAAGAACAATATAGGCAAATAGATATACGAAGGGAGCTGAAAATGGACATAATGAGTGAAATGCATAATGCTCTATAATTTTCATTGATAATACTTAACAAAATGTGCCCATAAAAAGGTTCCCACAATGCTCTTAGGTGAAAGCATGTGGGTTTGGCTCATGGCATTACTTTGAAAGAGTTTTGAACAATACAGGGATTTCTATCTAAGTCCAGACACTTGGAATAAACTCTCAGAGGCATAAGTCAGTCTCTTCACCCATTGCTAATGGCTCTTCAATTACATTGATAGAGAAATCTCCAAAAGTCTTCCCCAACACAAGCATGACACTTGTCGAGCTAGTATTAACATGTCTGCCTAAGTAAAAGTTCTTATGCAATGGCGAAAATGCCATAGGTTCACGTCCCATGTCTTGTCCCAACAGACGTAATATTCTTTTCTTTAATTCCTCTAAGCTTGCTTCTTTTTCTACTATGTATTGGGGTTGAACCCCAATCCTCTCTTGTCAATCTGATGGGTCACATTTAGAGCTTTAGCAATTCCTTGGAGGCATATTCCAAGCCCTTTTTTGGCTCAAGCACCTTTGCTGATTATTAGTTTTAAGCCTATTTGCGTGTTTTTTGACAAATGAGGCTTAATCATGGGCAACCCCTCCTTAACATAGGTGGCATTGATGAACTCAAATGATTGACAAGAGGGTTCTGGAATGCCCTCATCAGGTTCAACATATTGGGTATCGGTCGATGTAGCAACAATGATATCTTCTTCTCCACCAATACTAACAACTTTGTTTCCAATTACAAATTTCATTTTTTGGTGTAAGGACGATGGAACTACTCTCGCGGAATGGATCCATGGCCTTTCCAAAAGCCAATTATGTGATAGAGCAATGTCCATCACATGAAAGTCAACCTTATAAGTACGTGGGCCTTTTTGGAGTGGGATAGTGATGCTCCCCACAATGCTTCTGCAGGTTCTGTCAAACACTCGCATGACTGTGTGATTATTTTAAATGTGAGGCGCATCAATATGGAGCTTATTCAGGCATGACATAGGCATTACATTCAAAGCTGACCCGTTATCGATGAGCACCATAGGCAATATGCTCCATTTGTAGCATGTGATATGAAAAGGCTTTATAACTTCCTCTTCCTCCTTGTGGAATCTCGTTGTCGCTAAAGGATATGTAATTATCATTCATGATATTGTTCACTAGATGATCTAGCTTGGATATTTTAAAACTTCCAATAGTACATTTTTGTGAACTTCAGAGTTCAACAAAAGTGATAGCTTGGATATTTTAGCAAATTGCTTATTTAGCTGATCCACGATACCATATTCACTGTGTTTGATGAACTTAAGAAACTCCATTGCTTTTTTCTCACTTATCGGTTCCTTTGTAACTTTTGAATCTGACCCTTTAGTTGCAGACCTAAGTGTTTGAAGATTCTAGATAGTATCTTCTAGCTGAGCTTCATCTCTTAAGGTTGGTGATGCATAACTCCTACCACTCTGAGTCAAGTGGCTCACCCTCGAAAGATTAATATTTGAGACTAGTTGACTAGATTCCTTGATAATTAAGGTTTTACTCTCATAATTCTAGGGAAGAGCCTTATTGTCTTCCTAGGGGAACTGAGACGGTAATTGAATGACCATCCTTAGTGCAGATGACACAGAAGTAGCCAGTGGATATGGTCGATTATCATACAAGATCAATGGCCTTCTGATGCCGTAAGAGAGATTTTCCCCATCCCCTTTTGTGGCATTGATAGATGGAAGTGCATCTACAGGTTGATTAGTCATAAAGACTGCTTCTCATCATAAAATTTGATGTTGCCTTCCTTTATCATTCTTTGGACCATGGCACAAAACTCCTTACACATCTGAAGGGTATGATTATGTACTGTATGAAAATCGTAAAAGTTGTTAACTTTTTCTTTTTTCTTTTTGACCCCATTAACTAATTTGGCCTTTACCAGAATTTCCCAAATTATGCTTATTGGTGGTATTAGCTCTTCCACATTTTTCATGATCTCATAATTTTGCTCAGCAATGAACCTTTCTAGGTCTACATCTACATGGGTTTGAGATGAATTGGCTTTTTGATCAAACCTCAACTATCATGTTGTTTCACCTTTTCCTTTCCTCTTGCCCCTATCTTATTCTCTTTTCAAAGCCTCATCAATCATCCTACAAATTGTGACTATATTCGTAAAGCTTTTAGGGGTTTTTTTACCACTTTTTCATAGTACAATGACTATAGTGTACTGATGAACCTGAAGATCATGTTCTTCTCTGTCAATAATGGTTGAACTTAGGTGACCATTTCCATCCACCTAGAGGCATAATGCCTAAAGCTTTCATTTGCCTGCCTCTCCATACTCGTAAGAGAAAGGCAAATTAGGATGCCATTGTCATCTGCTTCATCCTCTTCGATGATGTTAATAGATGGATAAGTTGGTTCATGACATTCCTCATAGAATTCTATCTCGGATTGGTCCATAATTCCTTGGACCATTTTCAGAAAAGATGAACATTTCTGTAAATTGTGCTCTTGAGCATAGTAGCAGCAAGAGGACTTTATGAATTCCTCTATTGGTCTTACTATCCTAACCTCCTTGAATGCTTGCCACACTCTACTCATTGGCATCTTAACCTTTCTAACATCTTCTTTGATCCAACATCTTTTCCCATCAATCATGGTATATACCCTCAGTTCAACCTGATTAGGGAGTGGGTTTGCCCTAACATTTAGTCTGAGACCTTGCTCTATTTTGATTATGCCTATTTTCAACAGGCCTTGCACCTTTCTTTTGAATGAGGTGCAATTCTCAATTAAGTGTCCCTATGCTCCGGCATGGTATTCATAGTAAGCATTCTCATCATACCAGCTAGGGTATGGTGGAGATTTCGAGTCCAAGAATACTTGGTGACCAATCAGTCGACTAATAAACAGCTGTAGATCTCTTTATATGAGTATGGCAAAGGTTAAAATATTCCCTTCTCGGGGTGCTTAATGATTACTTAGGGCTCTAGATTGTTTGTGCTTCAAGGTTGCATGCTTTAAGGAGTGTTTGGAACAGCATTTGATGTAAGGGTGACTATTGGAGCAATCTAAGCAGAGTGAACTATTATCATTTAGTGGGGGCTAAAACCTAGGTACAACATACTTAGGCCATATACCCCCTGAGTTGAGCTTGGATTTTGAAGGAACTTTGCAGCACTACTACTGATAGCATTTACTTATTTTTTTTCCTTTACTTGTTGGTTTCTTAATCGACCCAAATAATTCTCCCATAGATATTTTCCCACTCTTGATGACATTATCAATCATCTCCCCTAATATGACCATATCAGCAAAATTCTTCATGGCGTTTCCCACCAACTTCTCATATTAAGGAGCTTTTAAAATGCCGATGAACATAACTATCATTTCCCTTTTAGTTAATGAAGGCTGAACCTAAGCTACCTTCTACCTCCATCTTTCGGCGTATTGCCTAAAACTCTCAGAGGTTTTCTTTTCCATGTTCATGATGGAGAAGTGATTTGAGGCCCAGTTAGATACATGCTTATATTGGTCGGGGAATGCATGAGCCAGATCTATCTTTGTTTGAATCCTTATAGGGTCTAGCCTTATGTACCATCAGAGAGCTACCCCAATTAAACTATCCTGAAATCAATGGATTAGCAATTTTTCATTTCCTCATACTCGGTCATTTTATGATAATACATCCAAAGCTAGGCAGTGGGATCTATGGTCCTATTATATTTTTCAAACTCTGGAACTTTGATTTTGTGCGAAACAACAAGACTAGAGACCAGTCATAGAGCTTTCGTGCCTACAATTCTAAATTTATCACTTCCCTTGATAGCTCAAAGATGTTTCTCTAGAAATTGGTATTTGTTTAAATCTTAATCATTTTTTGAAGACCTTTTTGCACTTCTTGCTCTGCTTGTTCATCAAGATCTGGTACTATAGGTATAGTAGGCAAAGGGCCTTGAACTAAATATGGTGCTGTTGTAGGATTGAGATGAATGAATGGTTAAGTCAATGGAATTCTTGCTACTGGGGGATGCTATTCATGTAAAGCTACTTCATGCACGTTAGTAGCCTCAATACCACCATTTAAATTACTTTTGAGGTTAGCTGGTCCTTTGCCAGCGTTGATGGTGCTCATTTATCTTTTATCTTTTAAAGCTTTAGACAATAATTTTGTCAGTTCCTTCATTTAACATTGAAGTTCTGCATTCTTATGGGCTGATTGTTCTTAAGAATCTTTGTACACGAGTTATACTCGCTCAATATGGGACTAATGATCATTCCCATGGCTTTACGATAGGTACGAGTGTTGTAGCAATGAAGAGCTAAAGATTTCATTTTTTGATACACCTTCACTTTAGATTATTGACAGATTAGACGATTAGAATGTGTCATGACATGACATGAAGATTGATATGAATTCATGAAGTCGAAAAAGAAATATGTTATTGATGCAAAGTAGAAAAAGAATAATTGTTATTGATGCAAATGCAAGAGGGATAATTGGATTAGGAAACAACTCCACCAATAGTGTCTTTCATTGAAGCAATTATAGTCTTGAATATATATGATTACATTCGAAAATGCCTGGCATGATTACATTGTCTAATCACATGTTCTAAGAAATAAAACAGTTCTTGTTCGCGAGTTCCAGTAGGTAAGATGCTACATGTTAGAGATCGAGCTGCGTCCATCGTATACATGAATTTGTTCAGTGAGATGGCAATGATGAGTCTGATAATGTTGGTGTGCCTAATCGACTATTTATTACCATTCTTGCTCCCATATTCTGAAGCCCGTATTAATTCATCACCTGATTTTGGTGAGCTTGTAAAGACTACTCTAAGCCTCGAACCCTGACTATTAATGTCTCATTCTTAACTGATTCACTCTCAAATCTCGAACTCGAGCTTCTAACCATGTATTTCTCTTTTGATAAGTCAATGCACAGGTTCGAGCTCTGACAAGCTTTTCTTTACAGTTTTTACCTACTTCTTTCCACTGATATTGTTCTTTTTCGAGGGTGGCAATTTTTGTTCTCCACTCGATCAAAGACTTGCCTTGGCATGATGATTTGTTTGCTTTACTAACAGCCATATAGTCTTTCCTTAGACTCTTGTATCTTCTTTAAGACAAGTCTTCTCTTTATTAGCTCGTTTTACCTCACCTTCATGTAGATAAAGGTCCATCTCGAATTTACTCTTTTTCTCCATTAGGAAGGTAATTTCCTTGGTAAGAGTTGTCTTTTCTTGTTCGAATTCTCATCTAAGCAATTCGATTTTAGAAGGGAATTCTTCATCTATAGATACAATAGTGGAAGAAGGTAAGGTATCATTGATGGGATGTATCGTCCATTCATTTTAACCTAGGGTCACACTACTTCTTCTCCAATGTCTTTCCCTATAATGGGTTTATCTTTAAGCATGGAAGGCTAACTAAATTTTTCACTTATAATCTAGCCTACCATAATCAAGGCCGCATGCCTTTAGGTCTTGAACAATAAGGATAAATTATCGACACAAAAATTATCAAAAGACCAGAATAGGTGTGTAGCTGGTACTTCTCCATATCCTAATGAATGGCACACAATTGTAATCCCCATATCTCTACATGATCGTTTATGGTGAGAACCAAGCAGCCTTCCATGTCACTTCATCCCCGTTAAGATTCTAAAATTTTTGGATCCATTGCTCTTCAGACTTTTTGTGAAGCCATTCCTTCTGGAGGACTTTGGAGATAGGACTGAAGTTAGAGAAAAAATTGTACTGCCTCTTCTTTTCTTCTGGGCAAAGGTGGCTAACAAGCCATAGGTGAAGCATAGGAGCATGACTAATGAAACGTCTTGTCTCGATTTTCTTACAAAAATTAAGGGCTCAAATAGTTTCAGTGATGGTAGCAGGTGTCGAGTTAATGTTGCAACATAGTTGAAAAATGAGATCCGTTACCGCTGCTTGGACATAACCTAGCATCTTTGGGAAAATGACTAGGCCATATATCGCCAAAGAAAATATATCTTGCATTTTTTGAACATTAATAGTATTTGCCATTACCTCTTTCAAACTAGCCTATAAAATGCACTCGCTATTTCCCTTCTTTTTGATGTGACCCTCAATCTACGCCTCAAGTGCACTGAGAATCTAGGCCAATATTTTTTTAAAAGTTAGAGGGTTCAATGCCTTGCAATATATTCTATCTATCTTGGTCCTATTGATGTTGAGCAGTGAGGTATATTCCACTACTGTGGAGGTCAAATCCTTATGGTTGAAGGTAAAGCATCGATATGCGGGGTTCCAAATTTAGGAAATGGCTTGCAGTAAACTAATATCCAAATGGACCTGGAGTAAAAGGGTAATGTCCCTGTATCTTTTCATGAATGATTCTTTCTTGGTACTATCCCAATTGGTCCATATATATTTCAGATCTTGCAGTCATTCTGATAATACCCTATTTTGATCTTTTGGTGCACTATTGAGATATGCTTGGGTTTTAGGACGTCCCCATCTTCACGCTGCCATCACTTAGACCAAGCTTGAACTTCCTTGAAAGATTTCAACTCTGAGGTGGACTGTTGCTCCATGACAGCCACCCCTTGGTAGGCATTGCACCATTGGCCAATTGTCCCATGGCACTGATAATAATGAAATAATGCATGCATGCCAAAGGGAACAAAAAAGGATGATAAGTTAGCAATTGTACAAAGAAATAAGCACATAAAGAAACGAAAGCAACAAAATGAGAATGCCTCATAAAAGTTTGCCCCAAGAATAGATGATATGCGGCATAGGGGTGAGCATAATAATCGAATAGCGCTAAGATTGCCTTTACGCATGGTGATGCAATACCACACAAGGACAAGCTTGAACAAATAAATGGTGATGTTTATTCATCAAGATCTTTGTTAAGTCATCAGCATGGTGACTTATTTTGGTCAGATTATGAACTTTTGGCATCATAGGCGTGAACATTTGCTTGTTATTATCTTAATATACCCTGGGGTGGATCCTCGCAAATCAATGTGTGCATATGACTTAAAATATTTTTTTGACTTAGAATGGCTTCTTGATCCAGACTTTTCCTTTGTAATGTGATGAGAATAAGAAAGTACAGATTCTTGACTTATGACATAGTGAGAGGGACCATAAGATGAATTGCTCATCTTATTGGTCTCAGACAACCATCACAAAACGGCCAAGATTGGACTTGCCACCAATCATTTCAGGCTAGGCATGATCGAATGCCTATTAAAACCTATGTTTTGAGTTACGAAACTCAAAACATCGATCCATGGTCTACATAGTGCAAAGATTCAGTGTTTAGGTTTGGGAGTTGATTACGCGCAATGAGGTACGAACCTCTTCGTGATGCCCGAAATTAGTACCTTACTAGTTATGTCTTATCTCAGTTTTGATTCTTTTGATCTTAAATCATCATTATTTTGATAGAACCCTTTTTAATGCATGAATCTTATAGAAATATAAATCCAGGTTTTGATGAAAAAGATTTAATCTCATATACACCCTAGAAAAATAGGGAATGTAGAGATTTTTAACAAAAATGACCTTTGGATTTTACTTTGAATATTTGGAATATTCCACTTTAGGCACTAGAGAGATACCCACGTGGAATATTACCTTTAGTTTTATTTGAAGTGATTTGAAAATATGAATGCAAATAATAATCATGAAGAAATCACGTTAGTGAGGTAGCAAATGAAGTAACATAACATGGATCATTCAATGCAATAATAAAGAAAAAGGATGGAGTATTGGAATTTATCTCACAATTGGCATCGATTAATTGGTAATAACTGAATTGATAATTTTTGAGATGCCTCTAGGTTCCTTGATTAAATGAGGTTTGTTTGACATATTCATGGAAATTCAAGAAAGAGAAAAAAAGAAAAAAATTAATCATAGTTGAAAGACAGGGTTAGAGTATCCCTTCAGAGAGGTGGGGTTAGAGTATCCCGATGGATGAGAAATAATTTTGATAAAGAAGGATTTTTTTTAATCCTAACAATTTTGAAAAGCGGGGTTAAAGTATCCCCTTGGAAGGTCAGGGTTGGAGTATCCTCGTGGATAACAAATCATTTTGACAAAAGAAGGTTTTGTTTTAATCTCGACAATTTTGAAAAAAGGGGTTGGAGTATCCCCTTGAAAGGGTGGGGTTAAAGTATCCTCAAAAGTAACACGTCTAACACTCTTTAGAGAAGTCGAGTTAGAAAACTTAAGTTAGCAAAACTTTACGATTTAGGGAATGTGTGGGCCTTTCAACAACTTTTGGCAAACAAAAATATTCTGAATGAGGATGGTAAAGATGTAAAATGTATTTGTGCCTTGATACAAGCCAATGGAAGGTCAAAGCATGTTCTCGAGTCTTATCAGGGAGATACAGAGACATTCGAATGTCTCAAGATGAAATTCGAGAAGACAACTCAATTTTGACCATAACCAAAAACATGGGATAGCATCGCACCATCCTATTTCCCGAATTTATTCTAAATTGGTTTGAAGGCTTTAGAGGGTGGACAAGATACCGTTAGAAAGGTAACTCAAAAAGGGTCAACCTAAAAATATTTCTCATATCTCAAAAGCCATTTTCTAGGGGAATAAATTTTCAAGCTCAGATTGATTGAGCTACTAGCAGAAGATATAAGGGACAAGGTGTGTCAAACTTTGAAAAATAACCCTGGGCTCATTTGGTATAGAAAAATTGCAAGCGATACATTTCTAAAAAGGGGATTTCATGAATCTTTTAGGAAAATTGTTTGAAAAATTTGGAAAAATCATTTAGTGGGCCTAAACGGCCTAACCAAAATATATGTTTGGATTTTAGAGATTCCAGATAGTTTAGACTTGAAATTATAACTCTCTCATCAGGAATGATCTGGGGGTGAATAAGACATTGTTTTAAAGATAATTCGACATGTTTTGAGGGAAAAATATCAAAAAATTCATGAAAAATCATTTAAGACTTTAAAGTGACTTTTCAATTTCCAATAGTTGTGCTGCCAGCAGAGGACAAAGCAAAGAAGGGGATATCTCTCACTTTTATGTCTACTGGTCCAAACTTAAGTCATTGATGTTCGAAAGTCCATGACTGATGGGAAAGAGTGGCATGAGCATCACGAACTCATTTGCACA
>JBBYHL010450490.1:0-16154 GCA_038381835.1 Adansonia madagascariensis | reverse complement strand
AAAACATATTTATTCTATGTACTTTATCTCAGAAATAAGTAACATCTAATATTTTTACAAAAATTGTAGATAAAGAATGCGATATGCAATAATAAGGCTTAATATGACATGTATCTCGTACACAATCTGATTGGACTTAGGGCATATACCAACAATCTACCACTTCACTAATGTCAATTGCTTTGGTATCCAGTATTGAACTCCTTCAAGTGGCAACTATTGGATGGTGGCATAGTTAAAAGGATATGCTAGTTTATCCACTATGGAAACTCACTATAATTTTGTATCGTTTCTCTTTAAAATCTCTATAATCAAATGGTAATGTCTTAATACACATTTGGATCATTTATCAGACTTTTTTCCTGTTGCTTACATGATGGCTCCATTGTTCTTAACAATGCTTGAATTCAATATTTGAACAATTTTTATTTAAACCACCTCTTGGTTGCCTAAGAAAAGGAGTTGTATTTGGCTTAGGTTATAAAATTCGTCGGTATGGTTTTTTGGATCTCTTTCAAACTCATTGAACCGATATTTAGAATAAAATGCAATCACTTTTAAAATTTGCTATCGTCCTTGTCAATTTGATAAAATAACCGCGTTTATGATTTTCAGTCTTTCCATGGACTAGAAAATATCTTGCATTATGCATAGCATTTGTATATGATAGATGTAATTGTTAAAACAAATTGTATTTATGTACACTTGATCTATTTCATCATATGCTTTAGAGAGATTCACGCAATACAAGGACCTACTTTTAGGCGTTGTTTGATAAACTAAAAAAAAAGTAAAAAATTAAGTGCTAAAAAACTAAGTGTTGATGTTTGTATGGAATTTGTAAGCACTGAATTTATATTGTAAAAACAACTTGATATATTCCTGAAAATTAAATATCAAATACAATTATACTGCTTGATAATTGTAAATCTTAAATTTAAAAAATTATTTATTTCACAGTTTAATTTTATTAACAAAAATATTTTATATTATTTTAGATAGTTCTAGATAAAAATTCAAAGGGTTATTTAAATACCTCTTCTTTTGTAACTTAAAAAGGATAACGTAGTCCACGTATACTTTAAAAAAATAAAAAATAAAATTGACTTAACATTTTTTGCATTAAATCACAAGTAGCTATCAACCTATTTATCTCATTCAACATCTTTTTATTATAAATTTTTTATTAAGTAACATCTAATATAAGTTATTAAACACATTTAAAAATGAAATTGTTGAAAAACCTTTTTTTTTTTTTCAACGCATTGAAAATTTTCATTGTTTTAGTAAACACACCTTTAGATTCTTCTACACTAGACACTTTAAGCACATTGACTATGTATATGGACTACGACAATTTTAGATATTTTATGTGGCTGTTCCTACTATATCCACTATGGAATTTTTTTGGATAACTATTTCTTTTACAAATTATAACGTACGTAATTCATTTCCTTTGAGTTTTACGTCATCCATATACAAGCATCATCAAAAAAAGTTTGTACTCGCTAACCTTCTTATAAAGACGAGGTTCATCCTTGTCATTGATGAAATCAAACTCTTTTGATCGTTTCATCAGAACTGCGGTTCTTACTCCGTGATGTTTACTTAAGTCCTTATATAGACCTTTATAATATGGCATCTATTTGGCATCCATTTAAATGTAAAATCTTTAGAACGTGTTATGTACACATCCCTTTCAAAATTCTTTTAAGGAGCGAGGCTTTGACTTCTTTGTGCCAAACATGTTGTCATGGTATGAAAATATAGCAAAGCAAAATCTCAATGCACTTTGTAATAGTTATAAGGCGAAGGTTATCTTTAAATCAACATTTTGGCATTTGTATGTAACTTTTAGCCACCAGCCTTCTTTTGTAAATTTGTACATTCCCGTCCATATTGATCTTCCCCTTGAAGATCAATTCGCACTTATGGATCTAATCCATTTGGATAGATCCATCAAATCTATTCTTGGATTTTTTGTGAAGTCCATTTGCGATTTATGGTCTCAAGCATTTATCGAAAGAAATGTCCAATAGTATTTCATCATAGGCAGTAGGCTTGACATTTACGAGTAATACATCTTTTTCCGCAAGAAATTTATATTTCTTTTAAGATTGATATATTCTACTCAACCTTTGGAGTTCTTATGTACTGTAAGCTTCCGATTGTGCATCTGATACTTTAGTCAAATGACCTTTTGCCATCTGAATATTGTGTTTCTTGAATTATTTCAAGTTATACGTTACTCCCACTGCGTTTTTGTACATTTTAAAAAAAAAAAAATAACATGCTTTTAAATAAATGCTTTTCTTCCACTGAGTTTTAGAAGTGATATCCATACCTCTTGGGATATCCACAAACTTACATTTATTTAATTTAAGTCTAAGTTTGTTAAGAGATATATGCTTCACAATTAAATATATTCATAAGTCAAATCGAGTTTAGATAAGATATTAACAATATTTTGTTTTACCCAAGCCCAGTCTTCATTATCATTCTAATATCCAAATCCGACCCAACCAACCCGTATTACTTTTTAATTTAATAAATAATTAAATGTTAATCGAATTTCTAAGCCAAGTTATTTGACAGAATACTAGAACAAAACATCTTCTACAAATTATACCATGAATAGAAGACTTCTTTTAAAAAAAATGTTTTGCAATTTCTAGCAACATCATTCTGAAATGACCAACTGCACTTTATCTTAAGATTTATATTGTAACAAGATAAGAAGATTATATATATATATATATAGAATTAGATATCTCAAAAGCCCAATTTCTCCACAGATACAAAGAATACTGTTGAATTCCTTAACTCCACCTACCAACTCATAGAAATTATTGTTTTGTAAGAACTAGGAAATAAGAACGGGTAGAGAAAATTTTATAAAGAATTTTAAAATATCCAATTTATCCATCCTTATCCTATCAAGAAAGAAAAAGAACAAACAAAACAAATCAGGGAGAGCGGAGGGAGCTGGGCGTTTCTGACGAAAGGGATAGGGGAGAGTGGACCGGCCAAAGGAGTGGGGGCTATGTGTGTGAGTGTGTTTTAATTATAAAATGAAATTTATTAATAAAAGACTACATCATAACATTAAACTCCACCAGTGCTTGCAAAATATTTGGACTCTCTTCCGTCCACAGTACTTCCTCGTCAACTTCTGAAGCAAATTTAGCTAGCCTATGTGCAACAGCATTACCTTCTCTCTTAACAAAAGACCAAGAAACCGAACCTAAAGCCTGAGTCAGTAACAGAATGTCTTCAATAATGTGTCCAAGTGGTGACAGTCTCGCATCAGCTCTTTGTATTTCTGATAACATAGTTAACGCGTCTGTTTCGATCACTAGTTCATACACACCAATCATTTGGGCAAATCGTATTCCTTCTCTTCTGGCCACCATTTCAAGCCCGGATATTGATACCAGAGGATTAGTCTTTCTAGCAAATACAGTAACAAGCTCTCTTTTTGAATCGAGTATCACCGCTCCTAGACCTATTGCATCCCCATTGCTTGTCTGTCCTGCATCAACGTTCAACTTAAACATTCCCTGTGGCAGTGGAACCTATTTAGCAGGATGTAAGATAGGCTCAGTAATGTCTAGGCTGTGACTGCCACCAAGCTCGTTGATGGCCTGCTTTGTTAGCAGCAGAGCTTTCTCAGCATCCCAGATACGATCTTCAAATTCCATTTTATTGCGGCAATACCATATAGTCGAGATAGCCATGCACCAAAATCTGAAATCATCTGGATCCAACAAATGATAAAGGTTTCCCATCCAATCGGCAAATGTATCACCTTCAGCATCAAGTAGTTTTTGTGAAAAAATCAGTAACATTCACAACCTCCTAACCTCCAAAAACTCCCTAAATAAATGAATGATCGTCTCAGTATTTTCTTTACATATGCTGCATTTGTCCTCGCATTCCACCCGTTTTAGAAAGTAGTCTGCTATGTACTAGCAGTATCTTTTTTCCGCTCTCCATAGTAACACTTTGGTTCTCGGTGGCAATTGTTGTTTCCATATTGCCTTCTATGGCCGTGGGCTTCTTTCTGCCTACCCTATCCTTATTTGATTCGTCCGCCTCTTTACCGTTTTATACCCCGACCTGACTGCCCAAGTACCTGTTGTGGTCTCACGCCAAATAAGTGTGTCATTACTTCTGCATTCTGCTTAAGGGCGGTCGGAGAATAGCTTGGGCATCCACACTTGTGAACATATGCTGTATAAGCTCCCTCTTCCACTCCTGTTTTGACTCGTCCATTAAGGCGCTACCGAAAGAGTCCTGGTTCATATTCAGACATGGATTTGTGATTCGACCATTAGCAGTCCCTATTAGCCACTTATCCTTCCATATACGTACCCTTTCACCATTTCCTATGCGCCAGCACATCATTTGCTTAACACCTTCCTCACCGCCCATACACTTCGCCACACATAAGAGGGATTATGACCAAGCTCAGACTCTAGCAAAGATGTTTCAAGGAAATATGTAAACTTCAAAATACGCAATACCAGCAAGTCTTCCCTTTAGATAAGTCGCCATCCTTGTTTCGCTAGGATTGCCACATTGAAAGCGTTGAAATCTCGAAAACCTATGCCTCTGTTGTGAGAGAGATGAGATTCGAGAGTTGTGGGAGAGATGAGACATGAGCGGCTGTGTTAAGTATACTAGTCGTAGATAAGTTGCGGTTTTTTAAAAAAAAAAATAAAAAAGAAAACCATTATAAAATAAAAGTATAAAAATTTAATTATATTATATATAATTAATAATTATATATTAATAATAGTTAGTATGCAAGCTGGGTTAAGCCCAAGTTTAAAATTTTCTATACAAAGCCTGACCAACTAAAAAATAGGTTAAAACTTTTGCATAAGCTTATATTTCAAATCTAATTTTTTTATTCAAATTGTTTAGATATCAAATGGATCATTAGGCTTAGATGAATAATCCAACCCTTGAAAGGATCTATTCACTACTCATATTTAGCATCTTGCCATTTTCTATCTTATATGGTTATATGTCAATAGATTTTGAATAGATCCTTATTTAATAAAAAAAAAATTGTAGTTTTTAGGAAATGTCCCTAAAGCAAGATCAGATTATTTTTTAAGGATAGAATATTGCCTAACAAGGTTCAATTTCTCCACTATCCAATTCCCTTTTGTATAATCCAAAAATTCTTAGCTTGAGTATTCTCCACCTTAATCAAATCTTAGTGTTAAAGACACTATCAATTTGTTTCTCAATTTGACTTCTAAATTCATTGAACCCTTCAAAGAATTTAAACTTATGATTCATCATATGCACTTAAGCATTATACCAATTTAACATTTATGTTTATTAAGTTCATATGCATCCGAATGTACTAGTCAAAATAACATAGTGGATACTATACCTTTTCAATTAAAAGGTAATTTGGCTGTTTTATCAAGCAAATATGGTATAAGGTAACTGGAATTGTTTTTCACAGGGACAGGATCAGTGTAGGAAATAAAATTATAAAAGATGACAAAATATTTTTTTTTTAAATACACTTAAAATACATAATCTATATTATTTGAACTGCTAAAAGTTCACAATAATGAAGGTATGATTTTCATTATTAATTAAAAGGAGAAAAAAACATATAAATTATAAAGAGTTTGATAATCTTTCCATGCTTTTATGTTTCTTGTATTTTTCTTTTATTACTTTCCTAAAAAACATTTCATGAACCAAAAACCATCTCTTATCTCTATGGGGGAAAAAAACTCTACCTTCTTTTTGTTAAATGCTTCAGAGTTTGCTAAATCAAATTTGAGCAATAGTTTACTGATATATATTTACTAAGGTTAAGTACCTAATAGTAAAAGTATTTCTGGGTTTGATCATGATTTGAAAATTTTTTAAATTTTTTTACTAAACTTGAGTTTAACTTGATCCGGCTCAAATTGAAAGTTTGAATTATTATTTAAAAATTTAAAAAATTATGTTATATTAAAATTTATGTATTTTATAATAAATATTAAATAAAATTTTGTTATTAAATAATAATTAAGATTGACTTATTTGAATTTGAATTGTAAAAAATTATATCCAATATTTGGCCATACGAATAACCCAGCTCATAAATACCCTAGTCAGTAGAATATATATATATATATATAAATGAAGAGAGAGAAAAAAAAAACCATAATTAAGCATTGAAACCCTAATTCAAAGCCCTAAAATAAAACAACAACAAAAAAATGTATTGGCTCCTAACAAATTTTTTAACTGTAATCGTAGTATAAACCCTATAAACTGTAGTATATGCTTACAGGCTTTCAGAATCAAAAAGAATTTTACGTAATATTTAGTTCTGAAATACCTTTCTTCTTCCTTAAGTTACATTGTCCTTCATCAAAGAAAATAATAACGAAAAGAAGATATTTGCTCCAACCCAAGAACCGATATTGAACGTAATTAGGTTCAAAGATGGAAGATGTTCAAGTTCTTGTGAATGAACTTGTCTTAAAGCTTCAAAAAAGGTTAGTTATATTCTAAATAGTTTTTTAATTTTTTTTACTAAAAATTTGTTTTTCTATACGGGGTTTTCATGGCATTATGTTTTCCATCAATTATTGGCAGGAGAATTGAGGGTTCAGACATAACTGCTCTACTGACGGCAGAGTTGCTTAGGTCAGTGATATCACAGCAGAAGATATCATCTACAAACCAGGCCGGAGCCCTTATTCAGGCAGTGAGGGATGTAGGAGCGAAGTTAATTGCAGCAAATCCCGTTGGTATGCCTAAGTTTAATAAGTAATAGTTCTAAATCGTAATTGTGTGTTGTGGTTACGGGTGTCACGAACATTACATAATACGTTGCAGTTGTCACAGCTATAAATTTAGTAGTGTTGCAAGAATTTGGTAATGTCGTAAGTTTTACTTAACATAATATAGAATATAACGTGGAAATTAAAATTTCCGTTACATCTCACCCATTACCACATTTTAGAACAACCTATTAAATTTAATGGTGTTTCTGAGGTTTTCACAAACTTGATGAAGGAACGATGTGGAATATGTCGAATTTTTGTTGATAAATTTAGCATCCAGAATTTTAGTATTTGCAAAATAACAATTGATTCCATGGTCGATGTATTTACTCCTTGCTCAAAGCATTAAGTTAAAAGAGATGTCCAAGGGCCGGACTATTCACTCAAGTTTGAATGTTTGTTTAATATTTAAGAGGATTTGGATAGAAATATTAGATCTAGGAAATGGTTTTGAGCAGAAAATGAAACCATTTAAAATATAGGTCGGGTTTAGACATGGCATTTTTTTTCATGTCCAACCAACTCGGCCATTTTACTATTGCTAACATAGATTTTTAAGGAAGATCAATCTTTTCCACACGTAGATCAATCTGAATCAATCCTTTTTATAATCAATCCCTTTTTATTAAGTATTTATCCCTCACTCAAAGTGTTGGGTTAAAATAGACTTATCTAATGGTCTGATTACTTGCCCAATTAAAGAATATTAGATGAAGACATGAACATTAGTCATTACATACCAATTATATGTTAATCCACTTGGTGGAACACAAATACAATAAGGAACATTAGTGTTTTAGCATAAAAATCAACCTTCATAATGCTAATAGGTGAAGCTCCTTTGATTAAGTTATATGACGCGTATTCAAATATGTTCTGAATGTATGTACATAGCTGTCTTTCTGTATATGCATTTTATTGCCTGGAGTGAAAAGAAATAGGTGATATTTGACAGTTGGTATTGCATACAAGAAAGGCTTAGATAAGACTTAGTGTTTCAAGGTTGTGTTAAACTGTTGCAGACTTGCAGTTCATAGAAGTCTGTGATATATTCAGTAACGAAACTGTTCGCATGAATTACAATTGCAGAGCTTGCTGTTGGAAACATTATAAGGAGAGTTTTACATATCATTAGAGAAGAGGATGTTTCACTCATGACGAATGGTGTTGGAGGAATGGGAATATCAACTTGCACCGATGATCAAAATTTTATCGATGTCAAAGACTATGATCAGGATTTGCTCACTGCTGCAGTTGCTGCTAAAAGCACTTTGCGTCCACCTTTTTTGCATTGCCTTCTTGAGCGCTTGCCCGACTCAGGAACAGCTTCCAAGACTTCCAATTATCGGGACGACTCTAAAGGAAATGGAAAATGTAACCTCTCTATCCGCTTATTTTTCCTAACTTGACATCTTGCTAATATAGAGGCCAAAAATGGTTTACTTTTATATCAATGGCGCATGTTTCATCCTTCACAGCAGCTGATAAAAATGCGAGTTTGAAATTCAAGAATCATGTCCTACAGGCGGTTAATTACCTCATTGAAGATATAGAGAACTGTCATGAACAAATTGCAGAACAAGCAGTGTAGCTTATTCATCAGAAGTAATTTCTACTAGAGTTGCTATCGTCTTTTAAGTTGCTTCACATAGTCCTATAACCTGCCATTTGCTTGGTTGATTTTCGCCTTTGTTTCTATCTTTCTTACAAAATTAATGTCTCTTCATGTTTAAATTACTTTTTCTATTTGTCTTGATTCTTCAGCGAAGTTATACTAACTTTCCATCATTCACGAACTGTGAGGAATTTCCTGCTTGGTGCAACAAAGAAAAACCGGTCATTTCAGGTTTTCGTTGCCGAGGGTGCTCCAAAGTCAGTACATTAAAAACAAATCGGATACTTATAGCTTGGATAAGCCAATCTCCTACCATGAAGTTTATTGATTCATTGTTTCATAATAGGTATTAGGGCCATCTTCTTGCAAAGGAGTTGGCAGCTAGGGAAATAAAAACAGCATTGATTGCTGATTCTGCAATTTTTGCAATGATTTCTCGAGTCAACATGGTAACTATTAACATTGCTGTGTTTCTAGTTCATTAATGGATGTTGTTTAGCTGATTCAATCTGAAAGTCCTCCTGTAGGTTGTTGTTGGAGTTCATGCAGTGATGGCAAATGGTGGAATCATAGGACCTATTGGATTGAATATGGTTGCCCTTGCTGCAAAAAGGCATGCTGTTCCATTCGTTGTCGTTGCAGGTTGTCACAAGGTATGTTAGTTCAATAAAAGCTACATTAATCTTTGAATTGTTGGAAGCCCATTTATTCAATGAAGAGTTTAAAACCAAGAGAGTTCTTAGCAAAATGACTATTCTCTTTAGCATTTACTAGCTTTGAATCAGACATTTTGGCTTTTAGGTGCTCTTCGACTCGATCTGTTGATGATATTCGTATAATGCTTGACAGTTATGTCCGCTGTATCCAAACAATCCAGAGGTCTTGCCGAATGAAATATGATCACCATCTGAACTGTTGGATTTTGGGGAATTCTCAGATTGCATGGATCATGGAATCGGCAGCGGCGCACCTCAGTTTCATGTTGCCAATCCCGCCTTTGACTATGTTCCGCCAGAGCTCGTCAGTCTTTTTATAACGGACATGTAAGAACAAGTGAACATCTTTTCCCCGTTGAGCTCGGACTGATGTGGTTTTCTGATGATATTCTAATTAGTTTTTTTTTTGCCTTGCTTTGCAGGGGAGGGTATAATCCCTCATTTATTTACAGGCTGATATCTGACCATTACTCAGCAGATGATTTGACCCTGGAAGAGAAGATTGCTTCCTGAATGTTATTCCTTTATAACTATCTTGTTACCATTTATGGGCTTATCGGCTAGGATTCATATTCCTTCACTTTTTATGCAGTTGCATCTCTGGTGAGTATTTACTGATTGCTGGAAGGAGGATGAGGAGAAGGAAACTAAGATCGTTTTTTTTATTATTTTTCATTTAAATTACCAGAAACTATATTCCAGGTTATATTGCATCAATTCTAGAAAATACTAAAATCATTGATTACTTGGCAAGGAGAAGAATGAAAAAATTTTCCCCTCTTTTTGTTGGTTACATGCATGCGTAGTTGTTGGTTGGAAGTAAATAACATTTCTTAATTAACTGAATTGCATGACTAATTGTGATCATGCATCAAAGAACATGGATTTTCGCAACTTAGAATTTCATATGCAGTTGTATCCAATTGACTAATTCATAAGCAATTATTTCAAATCTCAAGGTTTAACCTACCATTCTTAGTTATGTCCGAAGCTGTAATTTACGCTTCATTCTTCAAGAGATGAAGAAAAATAACACAAATTCCAATACCCCCGAATAAAACTACAAGCATGGAAGAAGAATCTACTTTCCCAAGAGGGAGATAGGTTGCTTGTGCCATTCTAACTTACAATACAATGTTTCAAAATTTCTAAAAATTTTTTGAAGAGGTTAATTGGTAAAATCTAGAAGCTTTTGAATTTTTGTGGCATAAGAAGGAAGATAAGATTTCTATTCTTTAAATTCATTATTATAAGGGAAATTTGATAGGGAAGTAGAGTTTATCAATGATTTGGTAAATTTCATTTTTGTTTGTAATAGTAATGAATAAGGGAGATGGAATGAAAGGATAACAAAGATTTCAAAAAGTTAAATGACAAAATCTATTTTCTAACTCGTAAATTTAGAAAATGAAAAAAGAAAATTCACCAAAAGAAAAGGAAAAAAAAATTGAATTTGCTGTAATTTTCATCTTGTAATTTTAATTTCAATCCATCATCTTTCTCTATTCTTTTGGTAATTTTATTATACCTTACAACTTTTCTCCATTTTAATTATTTTTTCTTCATTTTTTTTTTTAGCATGTAGCATCTAATTTAATGTTTAATGTATAATTTTCTTATTCTAAGAATTAAATTTGAATCTTTCATCTCCAACATTAAAAAAAAATTGAACAAATTAGCAAATTTACTTTATTCCCTTTCATTTCAGAAAAAAAAAAAAAGGGAACCAAAGACAAACGTGGGATTTATTATGGAATTCAAGCTGTTGGGATGGAGACTTTAACATGACATTATCCCAACCAAAGGTAAACCTATCTAGAAGATTACAGGCGGTCCGTGCAATATGTCGAACGTGTGGAGATGAGGACGAATCTGATTTACATGCACTTAAAGAGTGTGCAATTTCTAAAAGAATTCTTGAATCTAGTAATTTTTCCCAAGAGCTGATTTCCAGCACAGTGGACAACTGTATTGATTGGATGGAAGCTTCGGTGAAACATTTGGACGAGGAAGAATTTGATGGTTACTTGGCAACATTATGGACCCTTTGGAATGCCAGAAACAAGTAGGTAATTCTAGCAGTACACTTTTCAGAGCCAAAATTTTCTGGCAAGCTCCCACGGCAGACTATTTAAAATTCTGGCGGTGCTGTAGACATGCAACTCAAGAAGCAAGGGTAGCATAGGATAATAATTCGAGATTTTAAAGGTTTTGTCATGGTATCCATTGCTATCAAAATCTCTTTCTGCTCTCAAGTATGCGTTTCCAAGGCTCTTGCAGCGGTGAAAGCAATGGAGACAGACAGCACTTCAAATGGGGTTTAGAAGGGTTATTGTTGAAGAAGATGCGCTTGTGATTATTAACAGAATAAGATGATCTGTCTACTAATGGAAGAAGGTTGATGAGGAACTTTGAAGCGGGGATCTAAATAGCGTACATGTTGTCATAATCGATACTTAGCGGATATTTATAGCAATTGACTACTCATAACATTTATTATGTTCACAATCACAATAAAAATGATGCAACCGTAAAAACGTTCTTGCAATATTACGATCACGATGCAACCATAAACATGTTCTTGCGATGTTACAATTGCTATTTACCAATTTTAATATTCTCTGTTATCAATATTTGCAACCAATAATTACCACCGTTAATACTTCCAGTCAATATTTACCATAATTGATCATCTATAATATTTATTATGTTTGCAATCGCAATAAATACAATGTAACTATAAACATATTCACCATAGCAATAAAAACAATGCTACCAAAAACATATTTGACTGCAATTTATTTTCTTTTTTTTTTTTTTTGAAAAGTCCAGGTTTTAACATGCTGGCACTGACCTATAATGTAGGTATCTTTGATTTTAAAAAAAAAAAAAAAAATTTCATTACATTTACTGCTCTTTCATCTTGCTTAAAAAAAGTAAGTTTAGAAATATTAAACCGTATACAATATTATATATAATTGGGCTACCTTTGTTAGTGAAACATGACCTTGGCGGAAAGAAGAAAAATAATCAAAGGGACTTGGAGTTCATATCAGAGTTCATACAACAATTTCAAGTGCGGAACTCCAGCACTGAACACACCATTCAAGTTCAAGCTCAAAAAAAGAACTACATTAAATATCAATGCATTACCATATCCTCATAATAATTCTTCCATATGTCCAGGAACACATCAGAAAGCTCACTGCCTACCAATATTTCTATACAGCTATCACTGTTGTAATTAAATGTTTTTCATCGCATGTTCTCTCTGCGACGCACGTAACGAGTCCTGTCATTGTACCTTGGTCTGTCTTGGGCTCTCTGGGGCTGTGGTTCCACCCTCCTTTGTCTTTCCGGTGACCTTTGAACAATCTCGCCATTAACAAACAACTCAGCTGCAAAGTAAGAGGGTGCATACGTCAAATACAATCCATATATGAAGGTTAAAGAATAAAGTATCAAAACATCTCCCAAGGGATTTTTTTTAATTTTCCGACGGAAGCTCAATCTTATATCAGATCTATGAGACCAACTTTCCATGTGAAGCAAAAGGAAACAAAACACAAATATAGAACAAGAAAATAATAAATGCAGAAACTTAGATTCTTTTGTTTGAAATGAGATTAAAACTTAAAAAGTACCATAATTAGAAGTTTGTGTATCATTTATTTTGATTCTGAGAACCACATCACTGAGTAACAAAAACAATTAGGAGAACCATAGAATTATGCAAAAAAGAAATTTTTAAGTATCTACTACAATAACCTGCAACTCAATAAGTTTAAGCACAGAAGAGTAGTGAGAGGACCTCAATGTGAGTCCATTAGCATTCAAAGCTATGCATTGCCAACTCAAGGCTAGTAGCTTTGCCAAGATGGACTGAGGTAAAGCTTTACAAGCTCTTAAGTAGATTTCCAATGCACAAATTCACTTCATCTAGTTAACAAATAACAAGTATGGAATAACATGCAGATATTGACACTATACATGTTTGAGTAAGCCTATACGAATATAAACAAATTTCACATCCATTAAGTTGCATCTCTCTGAGCTGCAGCTCCATATAGCATCAGAAGTACAGATCCAGGAAGAGAGCCAGTCGACCCAATTTCATTATTAACAGTCAGAGGCAAACATTATCAATGAAACTCTTTAGCTTTGCCAAGATGGACTAATATATCTTCTGAAAAGAACAAATCTTTACGTACAAGTTAACATCATTACTACATATTTCAATGATAGTATTTCATTGATCAAGGCCACAGTTTCATGACAAGCACCCTTATCGCACAATAGGCTATATCCAACACCGAGTGCAGCCATGACTGTTGAACAGAAAAATCTCATAAAGACCCAAACGCAGCATAAGAATTAAAAGATAAATTAAAAGACATAGAGAAATCGGACAAATGCCTACTTTTTGGTCAAAAAAGGAGACTACCCTAAGCTATTTGTGCAAACCACAAACTAATGTTTTATCTCCACTGAACTGAGCTCCACGAAGGATAACAACAGAGAGCCATGAAAGAGGCATTTGTATGCATTAGCATTTAAAAACTAAACACTACCTATAAGACATTTTAGCTTTGCCAAGATGGACAAAATACCTAGGTAAAATACTCAAACAAGAATTTTGGTCCGCTTCTAATGGTGGCAAACCATAGGCCAATATCTCTTCCTCACTGATCTGAACTCCATGTAGAACAAGGACCACAGAGCCGCGAGAGAGACATTTGATGTAAGTCCATTAGCATTCAAAACTAAACATTGCTTATAAGGCTTTTTAGCTTTGCCAAGATGGACTAGCATGTACTGTCTAAAATGGAACCAGGAATTCCCTATTAGATTCTTGCTAAGTATTGGGCAAGCTTAGGTCAAAACAAATAAAATATTCCCATGCATAATTTATCTTTCATATCTCTTTATAGACAACTAGATAATCTTAAGAAACATCATAAACAAGCAAAAGAAAGAATACCAACGCAATTGCATAGTCAAGATAAGATGAAAAGCAAGCATGCAGCTACAATTAACCATTAAAATGAAAGCTTACATACATATAAGTTTAATGGACCATAGCATATGGCCTCAGAAGGAGAGATAAGCAACGAGCAAATGTCAGAATGGATGTAAAATGTTCTCAGTTAATCAACATTTCATGCAAACACTAGCAAAAGCTTTTGCAAAAGTAATGATGCGGGAAAGGCTTACCTCCATAGTCCTTATATTCAGGATCAACATACGAATCCGGAAGCACAAACAGAACACCAGGTAATCCTGTTGACAAGAAAAGAACAAAATTTATATGGTACAGACCATAAAATTGCAGCAGAAAAAGAAATAAAAATCAATCCACCAACAGAAGGAAAACAAAAAGCAAGACCTTCTAACTTATTTGAGGTCTCTTCATCAATCTCGCATCCAAATCCGAAGTATCTCTCACAGGAAACATTGTAGATCTTCTTCTTAGCTTCCTCTTCACTAACACGGAGAAATAACAAATAACTCAAACGCAATAATCTTAAAAACCAAACTGCCATAATAACGCAAGCAATATTAAAGAACCCCTAATCCAGAAATGAAATGAATTCCATATCCCATCATCAAAAGAATCAATATTTACGAAAACAATGCCAAACCCAGAAACCCATAAAAATAACCAACTTAAAAAAACCTAGAAATTATCTTCCTTTCCAACTTTAACACATCACTTTCCTCACATTTTCCCACACTTCCTCAACAACCAAACACCCAAATATCCATGAAAAGATCAAAAAATACCTGCCAACAACTTTAGCAAGGGTTTTGATATAACAATCAATCATTTCCTGCTTAGTAGCTCCTTCTCCACCAGGTTTATCCATAACGATAAGCCAATGCTCATAATCACACCCCGGGAAAAGCGGGGCCATTTCTGTAGGCGGCCGGTCATTGAAATTTGAACCCGAGTTCAGCGGGGAGTAAGCAGAGTTACCAGAGCGGTTGACACGACATCGGATGGAGGTGAAGCGCGTGGGGCCGTGAGGAAGAGACTGGGCGGCATGGGAAGAAGGGGTAAGACGGCGATGGGAGAAGAAGAGAGAAGGGATGCGAGGAGGGTGGGTGATGGAGGTGGTGCAAAGGAGCCGTTTAGGAAGGAGGAAGGAGACAGTTAGATGGCGCGTGAGTGTGGAGGTGGCAGCACGTGTTAGGGTTTGTGCCATGCTGAGAGATTGAGTTGAGGGTGAAGAGGAGGGTGAGGGTTTTTGGATTGAGAAAGGGCTTTGGCACTTGGGGACAAGGGAATGCATTTGACTATTTATCTTGATATTCCCTCTCTCTTAGATTTGGGCCTTCCAATTTGGCCCAATGACTGAAGTATTTCTTCTTTTTCCAAAAAGAAAAAAAGTAAATATTACTTTTGATCATTTGAATCCGACATATTCATCCTCAGTCATCTTTCAAAACAAAAATTATTAGTGAAGACTGATGATTTTGCATAGTATTACCTATTTAGTACATTTTTGAAATAATTTTTTTTCAATATTTAAATATATGCAGAAAAATTGAAGATTTGAACTTAAAATTATTTCAGTAATTGTCATAGTTGTTTTTAGTATTATGAAATTATGAAGCTCATGAAAGAACTTGTTTCTTTTGATCTTTTTACTTGAATCTCCGTTCAAAACATGCTTTGATATTCTTAAAGGATCAAATGCAAAACTAATAGAGCCAACAACACTAAGTAAGCTTGAGTTTTATATATATATATATATATATATATATATATATAATTAAGAGAGAAAAGCAATGCAGCATCCAATTACATTGTTGAAACAATTTGTCATACCAAAGATGAGTACTTAGAGGTTGATTCAAATGGGGAAGCATACTAAAAAGCATATTTTCAAAAGAAAAAGAATCGTAAAAGTAAATATTCCAAGGTTTTTAGATGAATGTCCAACGTTGTTATATACATATTATATAAGATTTGAGGTCCAAGATCTTTAGGAAAAAAAAATAACA
>JBBYHL010450460.1:0-15139 GCA_038381835.1 Adansonia madagascariensis | reverse complement strand
GCCACTGACTTGTGGGCTTTGAAAATGGTGCCATTGACTTATGGGCCTTAAAAAAGGTGCCACTGACTTGTGGGCTTTGAAAATGGTGCCATTGACTTATGGGCCTTAAAAAAGGTGCCACTGACTTGTGGGCTTAGAGGGATTCCACGACTTGTAGGCTTAAAGGGGTGCCCTGAGTTGTGGGCTTTTAAAAGGGTGCCATGACTTGTGGGCTTTAAAAAGGGTGTCACGACTTGTGGGCTTTAAAAAGGGTGCCACTGACTTGTGGGCTTAGAAGGGTGCCACAACTTATGGGCTTAAAGAGGTGCCACTGACTTGTGGGCTTTTAAAAGGGTGCCACAACTTGTGGGCTTAAGAGGGTGCCACGACTTGTGGGCTTTTAAAAAGGTGCCACGATCTGTGTGTTTTAAAAAAGGGTGCCATAACTTGTGGGCTTAAGAGGATGCCACGACTTGTGGGCTTTAAAGGGGTGCCACTGACTTATGGGCTTGAAAGGTGTGGTGACAAATTTTTTGATAAAACTTCTAATACAAGCTCTTCTTAATAGAAGTTCATGACAAAATTTCCTATTGAAAAGGGTTTTGGCACTAGTTCTTGACAAATCTTCTGACAAATGTTCTTGATAGAAGTTTTTTTTTATTTTTTTTACGATAGTTTTTAGACAACAATTTCTTGCCACTAGCACTTTTGACATGAGGTAATGAGAAGAGAAGGACCTTACCTGAATGACACTTAGTTTGCGAAGCTTAGAGCTCTTACCAGGAATTCCTTTGAAGTTCAGCAAACCTGGCCAGAAATGAAATTGTAAAAATAATGCAGGATGGTAATATGAATGCATGATGTGGAATGCTATCATGATTGCATGATATGAGGTCTAATACAGGAGACAGTCGTAGTTCTCCTTGTACATCATTCAGACTCTCAAAGGGATGGTGATTCGTCTTTGTTGCAACCATGGACCAGAATTTTCCTTATCCCGCTAGGGATTGTAGTTTGTCCTGGCTCTATTGGGGATATGACTAAAAATTTAGTCTCAAGAACTTGGACTGTTGCATTTCTCGATTTAGGAGGCTTAATCATTTTTCTAACAAATAGAAGGCATTGTCAACAATTTAAAGATTATTTGTCTAATTAGGTTGATGTCTCCTATTTTGATAAGACTCTGATAGAATGCATGGGTCGATTTTTGGTTAGCTTAAAATGGTTTGTCTTGAGATGTGGCTTGTGAAAGCGAGAAATGGTTTGGTGCATGGTCATGCTAAACGGGTGTTTGGACATGACAAGTGCATAATCTTGATGATTGGGGCATAAGTAGAATTCCCTATGCTTTTCTTTTCCATTCAATGTAATATCAAGATGTCCTAATGCATATTTCAGTTGATTATCAAACAT
This sequence comes from Adansonia madagascariensis, assembly GCA_038381835.1. Taxonomy (NCBI): domain Eukaryota; kingdom Viridiplantae; phylum Streptophyta; class Magnoliopsida; order Malvales; family Malvaceae; genus Adansonia; species Adansonia madagascariensis. The sequence goes on along the minus strand of JBBYHL010450460.1, from coordinate 13,747 downwards.
TATCAGTTAGATGACAAGTGCAATGTGAATTGTATAGGGGTTAAAAGAAATAAGGCAATATTTATTCACGACAACAAAGAGACATAACTTGATATATCTTTTGACAAACAAGTGATAGGGTAGCAAGAAAGATGATCTTTTGGGCAAAAGATGCCTCTAACAATTATGACATGGATGTTCTTTAGGTCCTTGTCAGAATCTTTCTCGAACAATGAATATGCCTAGCATAAGCTGGTCTTCGAAAGATCTTTAAGGTCACTTTGCATTGTCTTGTAGGTACTCTCAGTTCATGTCCCATCAAAATTGATCTTCTTAAGTTGCCCTTGCAGGTTTTCAACTATAGTTGGGTTGGTTGCCCAGATGTCCTTTTCGGATTTTCATTTAGACCCCATTTGGTTTTCCTTCTCTTTTTTTTTTGTTTTGTTTTTTTTATGTTTTTTTTGTTGTTGTTTTTTATATTTTTTTGTATTTTTGTATTTTTTTGTATTTTTTTATTTTTTTTAAGGACGCCTTTTTAGGTTTTCACCCTTTATGTGTAATATTTCTTGACAGAATCTGAGTTGACTGGGTTGGGCAAGACATTGCCGTCCATTTCTGATAAGATTAGGACCCCTTCGGAGAAGGCTTGCTTCATGACATACGGTCCTTCCCAATTAGGGGTCCACTTGCCCTGTGCATCTTTGTGAATTGGGAGGATCTTCTTCAATACCAATTCGCTTGGGTGAAATTGTTGTGGGTGTATCTTTTTATCATGGGCTCGGATCATACGTTTTTGATACATTTGACCATGGCAAATAGCCTTTATGCATTTTTTCCTCGATGAGGTTAAGCTGGTCATATCTGTTCTTAACCCATTCAGCTTCTTTAAGTTTAGTTTCCATCAAGACTCTAAGAGAAAGGATCTCGACTTTGATAGACAATACAACTTCTATCCCATAGATAAGAGAAAATAGGGTAGCACTCGTAGAAGTGCGAACTGAGGTCCGATAGGCGTGAAGTGCAAAGAATAGCTTTTCATGCCAGTCTTTGTAAGTCTCGGCCATTTTCTCAACAATTCTTTTAATGTTTTTATTGGCTGCCTCGACCGCCCCATTCATCTTTGGGCGATAAGGGACAGAATTATGATGCTGGATTTTAAACTATGAGTAGACTGCTTGCATCATTTTATTGTTTAAATTGCTTGGATTGTCTATGATAACTTGGTTTGGGAAGCTATATCTACAGATGATGTCCTGCTTGACAAACTTACAGACGGTCGATCTAGTGACATTAGCATAGGAGGCAGCCTCTACCCATTTGGTGAAATACTCGATCGCTACCAAGATAAAATGATGCCCATTGGAAGCTTTGGGGGTGATTAGCCTGATCACTCCATGCCCCACATGGAGAAGGGCCGTGGGGCTATCATGACATGAAGTGGCATTGGAGGGACATTGATCTTATTTGCATAGATTTGACACTTATGGCATTTTCGTGCATAATTAATGCAGTCTCTCTCAAGGGTCAACCAATAATAACCTGCTCTTATGATTTGCTTGGCCATCCGATGTCCATTAGCATGCGTACCACAAACCACTTCATGAACTTCTTATAGGATCTTTTTAGCTTCAGGAGTGTCAACACATCTGAGCAATACTTAATCATGACTCCTTTTGTATAAGATTTTTTCATCTAGAACAAATCCCATAGCCAACCTTCTGATAGTCCTTTTATCAGTCTCGGTTGCATGTTTGGGATATTGCTGATCCTTGATGTAACAAAGGATGTTATAGTACCATGGTAGGCCATCCTTCTCTTTTTCAACACTATGACAATGAACCAAAGTTATGTAGATGCTCATCTATATGGGAGCGACGTCCGACTCTTGGTTGACTTTAAACATGGATGATAAGGTAGCCAAAGCATCGGCTATTTGGTTATCTTCTCAAGGTAAGTGTCGAAAGCTAATATCATCAAATTTTTTCTTTAGCTCTGTTATCAACTTCCCATTCTGCATCAGCTTGGCATCGCAAGTTTGCCACTCTCCTTTCAATTGGTAGATGACTAGGGCTGAATCACTAAACACCTAAAATATCTTAACATTTCTCTCAATGGCTGCTTGAAGCCCCATGACAAATGCTTCATATTCTGCGATTTATTTGTGCAATCAAAATTTAGACTTACTGTGAATGGATAATGACTCCCGTCAGGTGACATCAATATTGTCCCAATTCCATGTCCTAGAGCATTTGATGCTCCATTAAAATACATTTTCCAAGATTGATCTTGGTTGAAGACGTCTTCATCCTTAGAAATGCACATTAGATCTTTATCTGGGAAGTCAAAATTTAAGGGTTCATAGTCATCCGTCGCTCGACTTGCCAAAAAGTCAGCTATCCACTGCCCTTGATAGCCTTTTGACTAACATAAGCAATGTCATATTCAAAAAGTAGGACTTGCCATCTAGCTAGCCTTCCTGATAGTGCAGGTGCTTCGCATAGATACTTGATAGGATCGAGCCTTGCAATTAACCATGTGGTATGGTATAGCATGTTCTGTCTGAGTCTTTTGGCTGTCCACACTAAAGCACAACATAGCTTCTCGACTGTGGAGTAATTGCACTCACATTCTGTGAACATTTTGCTTAAGTAGTAGATTGCTTGTTCTTTTTTTCCTGACTTATCATGCTGCCCTAATACACAACCCATAGACTTTTCAAAGACTACCAAGTAAAGGATTAAAGGTCAACCGGGCATCAGCGGTACCAACATGGCAGGCTTGACAGATAATGCTTGACTTTATCAAAGGCTTCTTGACATGCCTCATTCCACTCTTCTGGATTTTGTTTGCGAAGAAGTCGAAAGATAAGGTCGCATTTGTCAGTAAGCTGGGATATGAATCTAGCAATGTAGTTCAGTCTCCCTAAAAAGCTTCTCACTTCTTTTTGGGTTTAAGGTGGTGGCATATCCTGAATGGCTTTGACTTTGTTCGGGTCAACTTTAATCCCTTTTTCGCTGACTATGAAGCCAAGAAGCTTACTCGAAGTGACTCTGAAGATACATTTGGCAGGATTCAATTTGAGTTGAAATTTTCATAGCTGTTCAAAAAGTTTCTGAAGGTCTGTGACATGCTCATCCTCTTTCGTTGACTTGGCAATCATGTCATCAACGTAGACCTCAATTTCTTTATGCATCATATCATGGAATAGGGCTACCATGGTTCGCTGATAGGTTGCCCTAGCATTTTTAAGTTTGAAGGGCATGACATTATAGCAAAATGTCCCCCACATAGTTACAAAAGTTATTTTCTCCTTGTCTTCGGGTGCCATCTTAATATAGTTGCAGCCTGAGAATCCATCCATGAAAGAGAACAGAGAATTCTTGGCCATGTTGTCTACCAAAGTGTTAATATAGGGTAGCGAAAAGTTATCCTTGGGACTAGCTCGATTTAGATCTCGATAATCAACACACATTCGTACCTTGTCATCTTTCTTTGGGACGGGACTATATTGGCAACCTATTCTGGACATTTGGCTACTCCAATAAACCCTGCATCAAATTGTTTCTTGACTTCCTCTTTAATTTTGAGGAGCATTTCTGGCTTCAGGCTCTTTAACTTTTACCGGATTGGTTTGCATCTAGGCTTGATAGGAAGCTTGTGGACCACTATATCAGTGTCTAGTCCTAGCATCTCTTGATATAACCAAGCGAATACATCTCGATACTTCTAGAGTAGGTCTATCAGCTTGGTCTTAGTTGTTGACTTTATTAAGGTTTTGATTTTAACTTCCTTTCGGTCCTCCTGAGTACCCAGATTTATTACTTCTGTTAGGTCTTTATGGGGCATGATCTACTTCTCCTCTTGCTTAACTAATCGTAAGAGGTCTGATGGTATAGAGCTTTCTTCGAAATCTTCTTCATGATCGACTTCACGAGTGCAAATTGACTTTTCAAAATTGATTTTCAAAGGCCCATCAAACACATCCATGTCATTGTAGTTAGGACACCTGAAAGGGCAAAGAAATAAACAATGCAAAAGGCACACACACCACTAAGGGATTTGGATAAAAATGAAGGTAAAAGAGTAATGGAGACAAAAAGGTTGAAAAGTGATACACAATATGGAATGATATATGCAAAAGTCATTTCATTGATAATGCAATAAAAATACCCTTTACATAGGACACCCATCTGCCCTTGGGCGAGGGCAGGTAGGTTTTCATTTCTTGACATTACATGAAAAGGACAGGAAAAGTGCAGGGGCTTCTGTCATGACCCTATCATAAAAATCAGGTCCTAGTGGAAGGACATAAATTTTATGGCTCAATATCTTGGAGATAGAGGTTGTTAAATGCTCTATTTAGGATAACTAAGACATCTTTGGCCTTTTGCTCTTTCAATTGGCTTGGATCAATTCGTCCTTCTAAATGAAATATCTCATAGAGAGATGGAAATAATGTCGGCTTTGACTCTTCCTCTTTACCTAATGATCGTGTCATCTCCTGGTTGCAGGTCTTTTTTCTTGCTACTTTCTTGAGTTTGCATTGGCCTTAAATCCTAAACCTCTTTTGTTGGCTTGAGTGGTGACCTGTAAAGCTCGGGCCATCCCTTGTAAATTTTTACCAAGCCCTTTTCCAGCATGGGAACCTTTGCCAACAATCATTTTTAAACCTGAGTGAATACTCTTTGACAGATGGGCTTTGACTATTGGAAATCCTTCTCCCATAAATGTCGCATTGACAAACTCGAAGGATTGGAATGATGAATCCGATGCATCTTCATTAGGCTCTATGTAGATATCCTTAGTGAAAGCAGTGGTGATCATTTCTTCTTCTGCTCTGATGGTGACTACTTTGTCATCTATCACAAATTTGATCTTTTGATGGAGAGAGGACAGGACAGCTCTGGCGGAGTGTATCTATGGTCTTCCCAATAGGCAGGTGTAAGAAGGATTAATATCCATAACTTAAAAGTCCACTTTATATGTACATAGGCCTATCTGGAGCTAGATTGTGATATTTTCAATTACTCCGTGACATGTTCCATCAAAAGTTTAAACTATGGTGTGGCTACTTTTGATGTTAGACTGATCGACGGGGAGCTTGCTTAATGTAGTCGTAAGCATGACATTGAGGGCCGACCCATTGTCTATGAGTACTTTAGGCAAAATGCATCCCTTACAATGGGTAGTGATATGCAAAGCCTTATAAATGCCCTTGCCTCCAGGTGGAATCTCATCATCAATGAAGGAAATGTAATTATCGGCCATGATGTTGTTCAGCAACCAATCCAACTTGTCCACGGGGACATCTGAGGGCACATATGCTTCGTTTGGCACCTTCAATAATGCATTTTGGTGGACCTCTGAATTAAGAAGCAGAGATAGAACATAAATTTTGGTGGGTTGCTTGCTTAACTGATCCATAATGCAGTATTCACTGTGCTTAATGAACTTGAGAAACTCTGTGGCTTCTCTTTCATTCACTACTTCCTTAACTTTTTCAATCTTAAGATTCTTTGCTTGATTTAAGCGGTACTGGTGCTTAAAGAAGCATCAACCTTTTGTTTTTCTTGAGCTGAGGGAGCGTAACACCTACCACTATGAGTTAGATAACTAACTCCTGATAGTTCCATTGTAGCAGTTAAGGGAGTTAGTTCTCCAATCATCACTGCCTAATTCTTGTGTTTCCATGGAACAGCTTTGTTGCTCTTATACAGGAATGGTTTAGGTACTTCTACAACCAATTTTGGTGTAAGTGACGAAGAATTGACCTTAAAATTTGACTTGCCATAAAGAATGAGGGGTCGATTTCTCCCATAAGATGGCTTCATGGTTTCATCTCCTATCATGTTGATAGATTCAGCAGCAGGTGTAATCTCGTGATAGAATTCTATCTGGCCTTCATTCATCATTCTTTGAATCATGGACCTAAACTCCTTCCATTTTTGGAGGGTATGACCTATAACCGTGTGGAAGTCACAGAAGTTGTCAAGATTGTCTTCCAGTTTTTCTATTACATTGAGCAATCCACCTTGAATAAATGCTTGCCAGACTAAGAACATTGGCATCCTTACATCCTCTATGCTTGCCCTTACTTCACGTTTGTTCTTAATGTTAATCATATTTGTAGCTAGCTTAGTATGGTTTAGCAAAGGATTGGCGGTAACATTCAGTCCCTGGTTTATCCCAAACTGCGGGACTTTTAAGTTAATTACATTTTACACGTTTTGTTCAAAAGATATGTAATTCTCAATGTCATGCCCTGCTGCCCCAGGATGGTATTCACAGTGGGCGTTAGGGTTGTACCATGGTAACTGTGGTGGCTTCTTTTCTGGGATATAGATTGGGGCCACCAAATAATTTTGGAGCAAGGTCTGGTAGAGTTCTTTATAGGTCATAGGGATAGGATCAAAGTGTTGTCTTCGTTGATTTGCACCTCGATTGCCAAGTGCATTATTGGTTGTTCGATTAGTATTTTGGTGGACTTATGGAGAGTAGCCTTGTGGTGGGTTGGATGGGATTGCAAAGGATGGGTTGTAGGTTATGGCATTAATTGGCTGAGAGGGTATGTGATAGGGCAAGAATACAACGTGCTTGGGTAGTGCGGGTTAGGTGTTTGACATTATTTCAACTGGGATGAGCTAGCATAACTTATGGCATTAGCCTCTCTTTCCTTTTTTTTGCTGGCCATAGCTTTTTGCTTGATCCAGATGTTTCCCCAGCTGATGTTCTACCACTCTTAATGGCTGCGTCAATCATTTCTCCAGAGAGGACTAGGTCAGCGAATTTCTTGGTGGCATTTCCTACGAGCTTCTCCTAATAAGGAGCACGTAAGGTGTGGATGAAAGTGACTGTCATCTCTTTTTCTATAAGGGGAGGCTGGACTAGAGCTGTTTCCTCTCTCCATCTTTGGGCATATTGCCTAAAGCTTTTAGTGGATTTTTTCTCGAGATTCATCAAGGAAAGTCGATCCGGTGCCCAATCTGACACGTGCTGGTATTGATTTAGAAAGGCCTTAGCCAAGTCAGCCTACGATTGGATTTTCACATTGTCTAACTCAATATACCACCAAGTTGCTGCCCCACTGAGGCTATGCTGGAAGCAATGGATGAGAAGCTTTTCATCTTTCTCATATTTGACCATCTTTCGTAGGTACATTCAAACATGGATGGAAAGGTCAGTGGTTCCATTTAACTTCTCAAACTCTAGGACCTTGAACTTCAGGGGAATGACAAGGTTGGACACCAAAGACAACGATTGTGCATTAAGAGCTCTGAACTTGTCACTCCCCTCGATGGCTTAGAGGCATTTTTCCAGTAATTGGAATTTATTCACTTTTGTTGCAGTCATGGTGGACTTTTAACCTTTTATCTTCTCCGGTTCCTCATGGTCGAGGGTTATCAGATCCGCTGATGAGACTCCCGCATTCACCCCTTGAGTACCGGGAATGAATTAACTTGCCGCAATAGGATTAAGGTAGATAACCAGTAGAGCCTGAGCAGCAAGTGTAGGAGTAGGCCATTGTTCTTGTCTAGTTTCCCTTTGGGCAGGTTCTGGATTGTTAGTAGGGGGACTTTCAACATTGAGAGGATCATTCCTTGTTTCAGCAGTGTTGGCTTGCCCTTTTTTTCTGATAGAAGCTGTCATTAGTTCCATAAGTCTTGCCATCTGAGTTTGCATTTCATTTTGCTGATGGAGCATCTGGTCTTGTGATTCCTTAACGAGCTTTATGATCACTCTCCATGATTTGCTTACAGTGTTGCGTGTTGTAACGGTGCATGATGTAAGGTTCTGTGTTCCTGATTGATCTCGGAATCCCTTGCACTTTTATGGCCCAATTCCCGTATTAGACTTTCTTTTTTAAAAAAAATGTATTTATTGATGATCATTTATGATGCGATGCTAAGCTAAGATAATGAATGATTGATGCAAGTGCAATGAAAGAAGAAAAACTGGTGAAATTAAATGTGCATATGCATTAGAGACAATTAATTCTTGGAATAGCTTCGTCAATAACATCATTCATAGAGTCACAAAAGGGGTTCTTTTATGGCATGATTACATCTGAAAGTATCTGACATGATTACATTATGTAATCACATAAAAGTCATTGCTCACTATCTCCAACAGGTGCGATGTCTCACCTTATGGATCGAGCTACTTCAATCATGTCATCCGCCTCTCGCTGAGCCATCTAAACTTGTTGAGTGAGGTGCTGATGTTGATCTTGGTAGTTCAGACATGCTTGCTCGATTGTCGCTTGCCAATCTAGTTCGCGTTGCTTGAAAGCCTTTGTTAGTTCATTGGTATGACCTTGATGATCCTGAAGAGATTATTCTAACTCCTGGATTCTGTGAATGAGGGCTTCATTTTCAACCCTAGTGGCTCTTGCATCTCGCATTTGGCTTCGAATCTTTGATTCTTTCGTTGGTAGGTGAAAGCAAAAGCACGTGCCCTCATGAACTATTTTTTGTTGGTTCAGCTCGCAATTGAGAGTGGCGATTTCTGCTTCCTATTTGACTAGTGTCTTGCCAATACATCAGGACTTGTTAGTTTTTTTGAGTGTCACATAATCCTTGGTTAGGCTCTCAAGGTCATCTTTGAAGCGATCCCTTTCTTTAATGACTTGATCCATTTCACCACTCCTAAGATAGATATCCATTTCTAGCTAGCCCTTTTCCTCCTCAAGTCAAAAGATTTCTGTAGTAAAGGGTGCCTTTTCTCGCTCGAACTCCCTCTTAAGTAGCTCAATCTCAGAAGGCACTTCCTCTATTGGGATTTGTAGTGTCCCGAAGTTAGGTAATGGCAATGGATCGTTGATATGGCGGAGCCTCTATTCTTTATATCCTAGCGTGGTGGGGCTTCCTCTCCAATATCTTTCCATAGAAAGGACCTTCTTCTAAGCTTGGAAAGCTAACTAGACTTTTGCTTTATAATTGGGCTCTCCATATTCGAAATCCCAATGTCCCAAGTCTTCAAAGAACGGGATGAATTTCTGGCACTAGAACTGAAGCAATACCAATAAAAGAGCATAACTAGTATTTCCCCATAATCCCAAGAGTGGCACACAAGTGTAATCTCCACATCTATACACAATTGACTAAGGGAACACCCATAGGGCTTTCCACGTGATTTCTTCCTCCTTGACATTTCGTAATTCCTCGACCCAATGCTTTTCTGTCTTATCTTGATGGCATTCTTCCTCTAATGCCGTGAAAAGAGGACTGATCTTGAAGAAAAAATTTTGCCTGACTCTTCCTTTCCTAACACAAAGATGACTTAGGAGCCATATCTGGAGCAATGAGGCGCACCTGATAAACCTTCCTATTCCCGTTCTTTTACAAAAACTGAGGGCGCGAATGGTTTCGACGATGATGGTTGAAGCAGGGTTGATGTTGCAACATAGGCAAGAAAAAAATTCTGTGACTGCCGCCTTTACATAACCCAAAGTCTTTGGGAATATAACGAGCCCATAGCTTGCCAAAGCGTAGACATCTTGAGCTTTCTTTTTATAAAAAAGATTCACGATTACCTCTTTCAAGCTAGCCCAAGAGATGCATTCACTACTCCCTTTTACTTTGACATGACTATCAACCCATGCTTTCGTGACACCAAAAATTTGCCTTAACCTTTTCTTGAATGGAGGAGGGGTTAGAGCCTTGCAGTAAATCCGGTCTGATTTGGCCCTTTCTATGTTGAGCAGGGCTATGTACTCATCAATGGTAGGGACTAAATCCTATTGGTCAAAGGTGAAACATCCGTAGGCTAGATTCCAGAACTGTGCTGCTACTCATAACAAGCCATCATCCAATTGAACTCGAAGTAAGAGAGCTATATCCTCGTACTTTTTAGTGAAGGCTTCTTTCATGTTCCTATCCCAATTGTCCCAAATGTGCTTCAGTTCCTGACAATCATTCTGACAAAAGCCAATCTTGACCTCTTCATGCATTTTTGAGATGTAATCAGACTTTAAGATGTCCCTATCTTGATGTTGTCGACCTTCTGACCATGTTCTGACATTTTCAAAGGACTCGATAGTGGAGATAAGCTATTGCTCCATAAATAATGCCCCTTGCTAAACACAGAACCAGAACAATTATCCCAAAATGATGATTGTCATGATGGTTATGATGAAATGATGCATACACCAAAACACAAGTAAAAAGAAAATAAGTTGGTGAAACATATAGGAGACAAATGTAATAAAAATTTAAAAACATCAAAAGAGAAGAAAAAAACAAACGTCTTAGCCAAGGTGCTGAGACGAGAGATGGGCAGCATTTCAACATGCCAAGGTGCAATCTACCCTTCGTGAGGTGATGCTATATTTTATTTTGATAAAAAAAAATGACCAATAGCAATATTCATTTATCACCACCAGTGCGGAGGCGCGTTAAGCCATTACTCAGACAACATAACGCCTTACAGAATAAGACATTATGAATGATGGTTTTTGTTCACCGTCACTTATTTATATAAAGGTTAGCCGTTGTCCGGGCAACACAACGGCATGTCTCAATAAATGATAAAAATATAGATGCGGGTGACAATTGTATACTCATTGTCACCTACATAATTATGGTAATTAAGAGCAAAGGTTAGGAATGTTTCCCCGAGTAACCCTATTCTTCGGGTATTCTAGCAGCATTCTGATATGGTTTGACATGGTTTAGCTCGTAGGGCTCACTATATAAAGTTTAAGTTAATGCCTAAACAGGTATCCGAATTGCTCCTCCGTCCAGTAAGGATAGTTGAGGGACCCCAATCCTAAACCCATCGTGGGTTTGGCAGAATGGGTTTGATCCGTTGGATGTATTTCCCTATGCAAATGCGCTCATGAGAGACAAAGGTAATTTACATCCAGGAAGTTATTGCCATGCCTATGCAGAGGGTTACTCACGAAGGCGGATAGCTCACTTCCTCCTAATGATTGGGTTATAACCATGCCATGGAGTTTGGCGGGACACTAGTGCACATGCAAGTGCGTAGTGTGTGACGGGGAAATGAGCAAACCTTTTTGTTTACTTCCGTATTACCATTTGTATCAAGCTACTGATTATTCAAAAAATAAGACAATCCTGAAAATCATGCCAAACAAAAGATTAGATGATAAAATGACAAAAGGGTTATGATTAAATAATGGTTGAAAATCGAAAGAATCAGGAACCTAGAAAGACATGGCTAGTTATTGGCCTAACTCTTTATACTAGTCCCCAGTGGAGTCACCAAGCTGTCGCAACATACCCAGGGTGGATCCTCATAGATCAATGGGTGCGTACGACTTAAAATACTTTCCTGACTTGGAAGTGTTTTCTTGATTGAGACTATTCTTTGGCGTTGTGATAAGAACGAGAAAGTACAGATTCTTGACTTATGACACAGTGAAGGGGACCATAAGACGAATCATTCACCTTATTGGTCTCGTATGACCATCACAAAACGGCCAACGCTTGGTGTTGCCACCAATCATTTCGGGTTAGGCATGATCAAATGCTTATTGAAACCTATGTTTTGAGTTGCGAAACTTAAAACATCGATCCCATGGTCTACATAATGCAAAGATTCACCGTTTAGGTTCGAGAGTTGGTTACGTGCGATGAGGTACGAACCTCTTCATGAGCCCGAAATTGGTACCTTACTAGTTGTGTCTTATCTCGATTTTGATTCTTTCGATCTTAACTTTTCATTATTTCAATATAACCCTCTTTTGATGCATGAATCTTATAGAGATACAAATCTAGGTTTTAATGAAAAAGATTTAATCTCATATACACCCCGAAAAGATAGGGAATACAGAGATTTTTGATAAAAATAACCTCTGGATTTTACTTTGAAAATGGAATGTTCCACTTTGGGCACTGGAGAGATACCCACACGGAACATTACCTTTAATTTTTTTGGAAACGTTTTGAAAATATGAATGCACATAATGATCACAAAGAAATCATGTTATTAAGACAATAAATGAAGTAACCTAACATGGATCATTCAATGCAATGATAAAGAAAAAGAATGGACTATTGAAATTTATCTCGCTATTGACATCGATTATCTAGGAATAACTGAATCGATAATTTTCAAGATGCATCTGGATTTCTTGATTAAAAAGGTTTGTTTGACTTATAGAAGTCCGAGAAAGAAAAAAATAATTGTAGTTGAAAGATAGGGTTGGAATATCCCTTCGAAAAGATGGGGTTGGAGTATCCTTATGAATGGAAAATAGTTTTTTTTATAAAGGAAGATTTTTAAATCTTGACAATTTTACAAAGCGGGGTTGGAGTATCCCCTAAAAAGGTCAGGGTTAGAGTATCCCCGTGGATGAGAAATCATTTTGACATAGAAAGATTTTCAAATCTTAACAATTTTGAAAAACGGGGTTGAAGTATCCCCTTGGAAGGATAGGGTTCGAGTATCCTCGTAGATGACGTAACTTCATGATTTAGAAAATGGGTGAGCCTTTGATGATTTTTGGCAAAAAGATTTATTGTGAATGAGGATGATAAAGATGTAAAATATGTTTGTGCCTTGATATGGGCTTGTGGGAGGTTAAGGTATGTTCTCGAGTCTGATTGGGGTGACACAGAGACATTCTAATATCTCGAGACAGAATTCGAGAAAACAACTCAATTTTGACCAAAATCAAAAACAAGGGACAGCATCGTGCTATCTTGCTTCCTGAATTTATTCTAAATTGGTTTGAAGGATCTAGAGGGTGGACAAGATACGGCTAGAAAGCTAACTCATCGAGGGTCAATCTAAAAATATTCCCAATGTCCTAAGAAGTCATTTTCTAAAGGAATAAATTTTCAAATACGGACTGATTGAGCTACTGGTAGAGCATAGGAGTAACAAAGCATGTCAAAACTTGAAAAATCACCCCAGACTCATTTGGTCTTGAGAAATCACAAATAATATCTTTCTGGAAAGGGAATTTCATGAACATCTTAGGAAAAATGCTTGAAAAATTTAGGAAAATCACTTAGTGGGCCTGAATAGCCCGACTAGAATACATGTTTGGATTCAGAGGTTCTGGATAGTTTAGACTTTAAAAATCATAACTTTCTCATCTGGAATGATCTGGGGATGAATAAGACATTGTTTTAAAGATAATTCGACGTGCTTTGATAGAAAAATATCAAAAAATTCATGAGAAATTGTTTTAGATTTTAAAGTGATTTTTCAATTTGTAACAGTTATGCTGCCAGCAAAGGACAAAGCAAAATAGGGGATATTTCTTGTTTTCCTTATGTTCACGGGTCTACATTTCAGTCATTGACATTCGAACGTCCATGACTGATGGGAAAGAGTGGCATGAGCATCACGAACTCATTTGCATAGCCCCGGAGTAGTTTGGGCCAATGAAACAATCCGTTAATCATACCACTCAAGGTTTTGACTCAAAAACAAGGCATAAACATTTCGGGGATGAGTATAGGATCATTTTCATTTCAAAATCAGAAGATTTGAGCTTGTTTAACCAAGATTCTAGATCTGGAAAGCTTAATTTTCGCCAAGGTATTTTCCTAGCTTAAAGGAAAATGCTAAGCCCATGCTAATCCTCATTGGTTTAGGTTAACATGCTTAACTTAGGGGGGTTTCGAAAATTAGCTTTTATCAGCCATCAAACATGCATTTTGACAACAAACATACAAGGGGATGGCATACAACATGAATGGGGATACTAATTTTAGTAATGGCCTAGACAAAGAAAGTGTTATGCACTTTGACAAGAAAATGTTATGGATGCTGAAAATGATAATGATTCATG
>JBBYHL010450431.1:0-14921 GCA_038381835.1 Adansonia madagascariensis | reverse complement strand
TATGTTCAAATATTTTTCTTGTGTTTTAAGGATGCTCATGAAATAAAAATGCTGTCTTGACAACTCCAACATCCACTTCTTTGTGTAAACATGTTTATATCATCTCTATGTACCCACCCATTTCTTGCATGTTTTCTTGCATCCATGTTTATCTTTGTATGTGCTATATTTTGCTCATGATATCTCTATTGAAATGCTTGCTTGTCTCTTACAACCTGATTTTTAGAAACTTCCCCAAGTTAAGTTCATGTTGCCTTCAATAGATTAAGAGCAGCATGGACTTAATGTTTTCGTCAAATTGATCTCCTAATCTTAGGAGCAAATCAACATTTCAAATTTGGATTCATGGTGAAATAAGTTCATTTTCCAAAGAAAAAAGAAAATATTTTTTTAGTATTAATCATTGACCTTGAGTTTCATGTTCTTGTTGGTAACATGGTACATGGGTTGTTCCATCATCCCAAACTACTCTAAGATTATGGAAGGAACTTGTGAAGCCCATGTTACTTTTTGTCACGGATGTTTGGACGTCTTAGACCCAAGCCTATCTTAAAAAAATCAAAATATCGAATAATCCCCCTTGTTTTTACTCAGTAGCACTGTTATCTAAACTTGAAAAATCATTTTTGAACCACCAAATATTTTTTTTATTTTTAGTATTTTTTGTTTAAAGGGCATTGAATTAACTTTCTGACGGTGCCTTATTTGCCCTCGAATCATCTTGGACGAGGGAGTTATGATTTTTCAAACCTTTGCTATTCAAAACCCCTGGAACCAACGTCCAACATTATGTTTGGGCCATTTCGGCACATCTGATTATTTCTACGAAATTTCTAGATATCTTTCCCAAAAAGTTCACAAAATTCCCATTTTGGAAAGGTATTACCAGTGATCTAATGATCCTAGATAAGCTTAGAATGATTTTTCGAAATCCATCATGCCTTTTTAATTTTACATGCTACCAAAGCTGAGAAAAACCTAACTTTAAAAATTAGTTTCACCTTGAAAATGATTTTCTATAACTTTTGGAATTTTTATATTAAACCTTGTTGAGTTACCTTTCCAACAGTACCTCTTTTGCCCTCTGAAGTCTTTGGATACACCCAAAAAAAAAATCTGGAAATAAAGATGACATGATGCTGCCCCCTATTTTTAACCTAATTTTTGAATTTTTTTATCGAGATGTTCGAATGTCTCGAAATGCACCCGTTTAGTCTTCCACACAACACCAACCCCTTTTGACTTGGATCAAGGTTAAAATACAAAAAAAAAAATAGGATTTCATATTAAAATTTTTGCTAATGGAGTACTTTAACTCCACTACTCAAAGGGGATACTTCAACCCCATTTTTAATCAATGCTTAAATTTTCTCCTTGTTTCTAAATGTTTTCTCAACTTTAGGGATACTCAAACCCCACTACTTCAAGGGGATACTCTAACGCCATTTTTTAAAAATAATAATTTTTTTTATTCCTAACTATTTTTATAACTCTATTTTAGGGGACACTCCAACTCTACTTCTTTGAGGGGATACTCCAAACTCATTTTTACCTTAAAAACTAAAAATTTTCTCTATTCGAGATGCCTCAAGCTATTTTGATAAAAACTATCTTTGTTATTCAAATTACCAATGAATCCAGACTAGTCTCTAAAATTTTCATTCGGGTTATCCTTCAATAATCAAAGGCAATTATGAGATACATTTCGATTGCCCGTCTTTTTTATGTTCTTTTGTTTGTTTATGATGTTATTATATTTCTTATTTTTTGCCTCACTAACTTGTTTCCTTTTGTCATGTTATTATGCATTCATATTTAAAATTCATTTTCTAATAAAATTTATGAGGTGATGTTTCATGTTGGTATCTTTTTAGTGCCTAATATGAAACATCCAATTTTTAAAACCCAATCCAGACATCATTTTCACAAGAAATCCCTATGTTCCTTATATCTCTGAGATGCATAGGTGATCTAATTTTCTTTACAAAACCTGGATTTCCATTTTCCAAAACTTCATGCATTAAAAAGGATTATATCTAAATAAAGACCAAATGGAATCGATTTAACCAAGGCCAAAGTGAGATATAGTTAGTAGTACTGATTTCGGGCGTTATGGGGAGGTTTATCCTTTCCTATGTGTAACCAACACCTGAGCCCAACCAATGAATCTCTGGACTTCATAGACCTTGAAATCAGTGTTTCAAGCTTCGTAACTTGTGATATTATTTTCAATAGGTGTTTGATCTTGCCTAGCCTAAAATGATCGGTGGTGACTCCAAGTTTATAGCCACTTTATGGTGGCCATCCGGGTCCAGTTGGATAAGCAACTCGTCCAATGGTCCCTACCCCTTCATATTATCATGCCTAATCCATATCCCAATCAAGGGATAGCTCAAAGGCTTGACCATAACCAATCATTATTTATTTTTAAGTTAAGTGCACTATGCCTTTTAGATCGTTTGAAGTTTTAAAGGCCAGGCACGTGGCGACAGCTTGGCAACTCCACTAGGGAACATTTTAGAGAGTTATGCCTATAACTAGCTACTTCTCACTTGATTCTTGGTTTTTCGATCTCCATAATTATATAGATATAATTCTTTTTTATTTTTGCCTACTAATCTCTATTATTTATGTTTTTTTTTTGTGAAACAAAAAGGTTTGATTGTTTCCCTGACACACACTGCACTTGCATTTGCACTAGATTCCCACCATACACCATGGTGTGGTTAGTATCCTAATTATTAGGAGGATGTGAGCCATCCACCTTTATGAGTAACCCTCTGCATAGGCATGGCAAGACCTTCCGAGATGTAAACTACCTATGTCTCTCTTGAGCACCCCTTTGCACTTACATAAAGAAAAATATCCATCGGATTGAACTTATTTTGCCAAACCCGTGATAGGCCTAGGATCAGAGTACCTCGGTTGTTTTTATCAAATGAAAGAGCAATTCAGATACCGAAATAGGCATCAACTTAAACCCATGTAGTGAAACCTATAAGCTAAACCATGTCAAGCCATACCGAATGTTGCTAGAATAACCCAAAGATTAGGGTCACTCGAGGAAACATTTCTTACCTTTACTGATATATACCATTGGTTGCATGGGTGATGATGGGTGAACGTTGTGACCCACGTTTCTCTTTTTATTTTCATGATCATTCCTTTAGGATATGCCACAACTTTCATTAGCAAATCCTCCTTAATAAGTGGGTAACGACAAGTGAATGACATTACCGGCAATACCATTTTGAAATAGTCATATCTGACCAAGATAAGCCCTCATGCTGCCCAAACAACGGCTTAGCATGTGTTTAACCTAGATGGTGATGGATAAACATCATCGTTTAGATGGTCAATCTTGATCTTCACAAGGTATCATGTTGCGTCATGAAAAGGCAATTTTAATATGGACATGCTAGTATGCTGCCCGTTTAATGCCTTAACCTTTATATTCATCATGTCTGCCCTAGGCATCATACCGCCTATTCTCAGGGTAAATTTTGTGATACACTTTTACTGCTATTCTTTCATTTCTTTATCTTTTACCTATTATTTTGTATTGGTTACTAACTCATTCTCTTTTTGCTTTTCTTTTTCACTATACATCATTTCATCATAATTACTATCATCATGGGACAATTGGCTTTAATGGATCAGTTTTCACCAAAGGGCATCTGTCATGGAGCAACAGCCTACTTTAAAGCTAAGGCCATTTAAAGAAGTTCTAGCATGGTCAGAGCATCGACAGCATGAAGACAGAGATGTCCTAAAATCAAGGCATGCCTTAGTAGTGCAAGATCTAAGGATTGTCAGACCAATTGGAAAATACTAAAAGGGAATCACTCACTAAGAGATACGAAGATATTGCTCTCTTACTTCAAGTTTGTTTGGATGTCAGTTTGTTAAAGCAGCCTCTCAGTTTTGGAATCCAGCATACAGTGTTTCACTTTTAATCGTGAAGACTTAGTCCCCACGGTTGATGAATACACTACGTTACTTAACATTGAAAGGGCAGAGGTCGACAGGATATACTGCAAAGCATTGAATCCTTTAACCTTTAAGAAAAGATTGGCTCAAATCCTCTAGGCAACGGAGTCTTGGATTGAGAGTCATATCAAAACAAAGGGGAGTAGTCAATACATCTCATGGGCTAGTTTGAAAGAAGCAATGGCAAATACTGTTGACATCTAAAAAATTCAAGATATCTATGCTTTGGAAATATATGGTCTGGTTATATTCCTAAAGACAATAGGCTATGTTAAAGCTACGATCGCAGATGTCTTTTCTTGTTTATGCTGCAACATTAATCCCACACTAGCCATCCTTACTGAAACTATTCAAGTTCTTAATTTTTGTAAGAAAATGGGAACAAGCTGATTCATCGGATGTGCATCACTTCTTCAGATTTGGCTCGTCAGTCTCTTTGGCCTTGAAAAAAGTAAGACATCGTGTTGCTTCTTACCCAGCTTTAGCCCTATCTCTAAGGTACTTGAGAAAAAATGGCCTCAAGATAAATTTGAAAAGCAATAGGTCCAAAAATTTCAAAACCTCAAGGGGGAGAAGGTAACATGGAAGGCCTCTTAGTTTTTCCTGCAAACAGTTATATATAGGGGTAGAGATTACAACTATGTATCGCTTATAGGATTATGGGGAAGTACTAGCTACGCCCCTCTTTTAGTTCTTTGATAATTCCAATGCCATCAATTCATCCCCTTCATCCAAGACTTAGAGTTATGGGATTTCAATTATGGTAAGCCCAACCATAAGTTAAAAGTCCAGCTCACCTTTCAAGCATAAAAATAAACTCGCTACATGGAAAGATATTGGAGAGGGGGTAGTATGACCCTAGGATATGATGAATGGAGGATCCATCGCATTAATGACATCATGCCTTTATCTAGTATCGAGACATCATAAATGTCGATTGATGAATTTCCTTCTAAAATTAAATTGCTCAGGCAAGAGTTTGAATAAGAAAAGGCAACCTTTGCCAAAGATATCCCTCGATTAAAGAAGGAAAATAGTCAATTGAAAATGGACCTCTACCTTAGGGATGGGTAGATGAATAAGGCTAATTGAGGAGAAAAACCACCTCAAGAAGGATCTTGAAAGCTTGAAAAGAGACTATGTGGCCCTTAACAAAGCAAGAAAATCCTAAAGGCTTAAAAAGTCATTGGTTGATTGGAGGACAAAAATTACTGCTCTCAAGAAAGAACTACACCAATCGAAAGAAGCAGTTAGGGCCAGTAAGGAAAAGCTTGTTAGAGCCCAGGCTCTTGCATCAACTTCTTGAAGGAGGAATGAATGATTAGAGGTTTGAATCTGGGATTTGAAAGCAAACCAGGTCAAAAATGGCATTTTGGCACTCAGAATTCAAGATTTAAAGCATTTTTTACAAGCTCGCCAAGACCAAGTTAACGCACTAGTGAAAGCCTCTAAACAGTGAGTGCAAGAATGGCTTCAAGTGGTTAATCACCATGCCAAAACTATTAGGACTATCATTGCCATCTCATACAGTATATCCAAGTAGCTCAATTGGAGGTCGAGAGCATGATGGACATAGCTCAATCCCTAACACATGATATCTTGCCCACCGGAGCCCATGAGTAAGAGTTGTTGTATTTCTTGGACCATGTAATCAAGCAATGTAACTGTGTTAGGCATTTTTAATTGTAATCACATGTAATTAAGACATTTTGTTGCTTTAATGAAAGATACTATTGGTGGAGCTATACTTTTATCCAATTGTCCTTTTTACATTTGCATAACTAACCTATCCTTTCATGGTTTTTATTCATTCATGATTGCATATTCATCCTTATTACATCAAACAAATGCATGAACATACCATAAAGGCCTAATCCGAAAATAATTTAAAGTGAAGGTGATCCAAAACATGAAATCTATAGTTCACCCTCGGTACAACACTCACAATCATCGAAAAGTGATGGAAAATGATCACCAAGCCCACATTGAAAGACTCAAACTTATGTATAAAGAGTCCCAAAAGTAGGCACTCCATAAGAATAAGGAACTTCAAGCACAAATCGCTGAGCTAACCAAATTGCTGTTTAATACATTAAAGGAAAAAGTGTAAACGAGTATAGTCAAGATACGAAAAGAATTAGCCCTCCCTGAAAGCAATTTAAATAGTGGTACTTAGGCCACCAATGCTCAAGAAGGGGCACTGCTTGGGAAACACCTTCTGGCAATGAACATCCCACCATCTCAGCCATTTATATATATCAATCCTACAATAGCATCCCATTTAATTCAAGGATTTCAAGGTACAGGCTCTTTGCTATTAAGGCCTATAGTCTTGAACCTCGATGAGTACATAAAGCAAGAGAAAATAAAAAGGCCTTCAAAAAATGATAGGACTTGGACCAGTATCACTCATTAGAGAAGTGTTTTTAAGCTGTGGAAAGAAGTAACAAATTTGGAGTTACTGATGCAAAGTTATTAGGGCTAGTTTCAAGCCTCGTTATCCCGCCCAAGTTTAAATTGCCTGATTTTGAAAAAAACAATGGGACTACTGACTCTACTACCCATTTTCACATGTGCTATCATAAAATAGTGGGACATAAAGAGAACGAGAAGTTGCTGATCCATTGCTTTCAGGACAAAGTAGCCCTTGATGGTCCATACGACTTGATCCTATGAGAACTCAAACATGGGCAAACTTAGCTTGCGCATTCTTTGAACAATATAAGCATTTGATTGGGTTCCAGATCATTTTTCTTTCATGAACATGGAGAAGAAATCTTCTGAGAGTTTTAGACAGTATGCTCAAAGATGGAGGAAGAAGGCAAACAAAAGTAAGGAAAATGAAATAAATGCTGTAGGCGAGAACTGTGCTAGGTTTAATCAAAGTCTGCAACTAGCATAGCCTATATACTTCCCAAACATGTTGAATATAAGTCTTACCCTTTACTCATCCACACCGTAACCAGTCCATGCTACCAAGTTCGCTTTTGTAATGAGCTTTGCATAAAATCCCATGCAAAGTGTGGCCCATAATGCATAACCCTGCAATATTCACAACATGAGAGCTCTGAATAAGCAACAAGCATCCCGAGAAAAGGAGCACTTTAAACCACTCCCTTACTCATATAGAGATATCTACTTTGGCTTGTTCGTAAGCAAACTAGTGGCTCAGAATGGTATGATGAGAACACTTATTGTGAATACAATGCGGGAGTGCAGGGCCACTTCATTGAGGACTACACTTCATTCAAAAGAAAGGTGTAGGGTTTACTAGAAAAAGAAGTGATCAAGGTTGAGCGAGGTCTTGGACCCAATGTGGAGGCTAACCCACTCCCTAATCATGCTAAACCAAGAGTGAATGCGATAATCGATGGAAAAGGTGGTCGAATTAAAAGAAGTGTGGTAGAAGTCAAAACCCCGAGAGCAAGGTTTGGTAGGCTTTCATGAAAACTGAAATAGTAATAGATAACAAAAGTCAAAGAAGAAATACCATTGATACATCTTACTGCCATTGTGGTCAAGAACATAACTTATAACATTGTCCATCATTCTTGGAGATGGTCTAAGGAATGATGGATCAGTCCAAAGTTAAGTTCTACGAGGAGTGGGATGGACATGATGATCCATTTATCAATGTTACTGATGAGAAGAGACTCACTGATGGTTAGATCTTTAGTTGTCTATCTTTTATAGGCATGAAGATATCTGTTATGGGCATGAAGAAAATAGCCAATAAAAGTTTTAGGAAGTACGCTGCAAGATGGATAGAGAAGGCTACCCAGATTTATCCTTTACTGACATAAAGAGAGATGATGGTTAGATTCATTAGCATGTTGCAAGGCCCTTATTACAAAAAGGTAGCAAGAAGCTTCCTGAAAAACTTCATGGATGTGGTCATACTTTGTAGGAAGACTAATGAGGCTATGAAAAATGAATTGAGAAGAAAAAGTATCTGCAAAGACAAAGGGAAAGGAAAGATAGAGGCTAGTAAGCAATCAAAATCTAACACTGAACAGTTCATCTGAAACTCGTGCTGAGTTAGACCTAAAGGAAATCATCATTAAAGAAAACTATGAGATTATGGAAAACATAGAAGAAGTACAGATGCCAATGAATTTAGTTTGGCAAATCTTGGTGCAAGCTAAGCTACTTGATGCAACCAAAAAGATAGAGGAAACGATTGACAACTATTGTGATTTTCATATTATTTGCGACCACACTCTTCGAACGTGCAAAGAGTTTTGCATAATGGTTTAAGGGATGATGAACGAGGGTAGCATCGAACTCTATGATGGAAAGCAAATCCTATATACCATGCAAATGCAACATAATCCGTCAATGTACTAGAAGAAAAAAAAGGTAATCTCCCTTACGGGATTGGAAGGCCATTGAATTTGTACGATAATCGATCAAGAGTTAAAGTTAACCTCGTTTAGCCTGAGATGATCATTCAACTTCCATCTCCTTTCTCGTGTAAAGATGATAAGGCAATTTCATGGAAATATGAAAGTAAAACCTTGGTCATAAAAAAATCTAGCCAGCAAGCAACTAGCATTGACCTTTTTAAGGCAAGTCACCTAACTCAGAGAGACTAATGTTATGCCCTAATAGCATCAAAAAATGGCACTCAGTAAGAAAATACGAATCTCGTTCCTTAAGCATCAAAATCTGTAACCAAAAACTTAGAATCGGTAGCTATCAAAGATCCAGTAACTGAGAAAAAAGCTATGAAATTCCTCAAATTCATCAAGCACAGTGAATACAGCATCGTCAATCAATTGAACAAGCAACCTACTAAGATATCTATGTTGTCACTACTGTTGAATTCAAAATCTCATAGGAACGCCCTCTTTAAAGTTCTGAATAAGGCCTATGTCCCTTTGACATCTCTATAGGTTAGTTGGATTGCTTAGTGAGCAACATCATTGCCAAAAATTATATATCTTTTAGTGATGATAGAATCCTGCGCGAAGGAAAAGGAAATATAAGGCCCTCCATATCACCACATATTGTAAAGGCACCATGTTGCCTAAGGTGCTTATTAATAACGGGTTGACTTTAAATGTAATGCCCATGTCATACTTGATGTAATGCCCATGCCTATTAACTTATCTCATATCTAGAATAGTCTTACTATTTTGAGAGCATTTGATGGAACTTGTTAAAACATTGTCGAGAATATCACCATTCCACTCCAAATTGGCCCATGTACTTACAAAGTTAACTTCCATGCGATAGACATTGCTCCATCATATAACTGCCTATTAGAAAGGCCGTGGATTCATTCTGCTAGGATAGTACCATTATCTTTGCACCAAAAGTTAAAATTTATCATCAAAACTAAAGTTGTCAATATTGGAGGGGAAGAAGATATCATTACTGCTACCTCAACTGATGCCCCATATCTCAAACTTGCTAAAGATATCCCAAAATCCTCTTTCCAATCTTTTTGAGTTCGTCAATGCTACTTACATCAAAGAGGGATTGCCAATAGTCCAACCTCACCTATCAAAGACCACTCACAATGGTTTGAAGTTGACTGTCGATACGGGTGCCCAGGTTGGGCTTAAAAAATGCCTTCAAAAAATTGCTAAAGAATCGAAAGTGGCCAACCAAATTGACAAAAAGGTTTGGGATTCAAGCCCAATGTGCAGTAGAAAAGAAAGCAAGCTTAGAAGAACTATGAAAGAAGAATGGCTCATTTGCTAGGATGAGACATGAAGGATGAGCCAATGATATTCCCACCACTTAGGGAAAGTTTCCACCTAGGGAGACGTGTAAATACTGGCTCCACTAGTGTTATGCACATATTGAACAAAGTATTCAAGAATTTCTCCATCAATATGATTGGTGAGCCAAAGATGTCAACTTAAAGTTCAGAGACTAGTCTGTGCCCTCATGGTTTGTTCAGAGTGTTTAGACTAAGACTGAGATTATTGTACTATTCAAATCTATTTCAAAACAATGCTATGAACTAAACCTATATGCTCTTACCCAAAAGCATTGTAGGATCCTTTGCATGGGCAACATTTATTAAGTATTGTTAATGAAAATGATTAAGCATTTTGTATTCATTCTTTGTGCTCATAATTTTTGCCGACCATAGATTTTTTTTTTTACATCTTTTTCCATCTATATTTTTCTTTTCCATACTTTCAGGTACCCCAATGAGGGTGACATGAATGTTCATACTGAAACCTTAGGAATTGATTTTGAGCAACTAATATGTATCGGGGAGGTCGAATCTAAAGAAGACCCTAAAGAGAACCCTATACCCTTAAACCTATTGAGACTAGTTGAACAGGAAGAAAAAAATATTACCTTATGAAAAATCCACTGAAACCATAAACCTTGGAATAGAATAAGCCCCAAAAGAAGTCAAAATCAAAACCTTTATAAAGCCATCAACTCAAGCTAAACTAATTGATCTTCTTTAGGAAATCGAGAAGTGTTTGCTTGGTCCTATAAAGACATGCCTAGACTATTATGGTTTATAAACTTCCCTTAAAACCTAAATACAAACCAATCAAGCAAAAGTTAAGGAGGATGAAACTAGAAATGCTCCTTAAAATCAATGAAAAATCAAGAAACAATTTGAAACGGGATTTCTCAAGGTAGCCAAATATTCTGAATAGGTAGCCAACATAGTCCCAATTCCTAAGAATGATGGTAAAGTGCAAATGTGTGTGGACTAGAGGGACCTGAACCAAGCCAGCCCCAAGAATAATTTTTCTCTGCCTTACATTGATACTTTAGTAGATAATACTGCCAAAACTACACCATTTTCTTTAATGGATAGGTTTTTGGGTTATAATCAAATCAAAACGGTAGCTGAAAACATAGAAAAGACCACTTTCATAACCATGTGGGGAAATTTCTACTATAAAGTGATGGCTTTCAGGTTAAAGAATGTCCAGACAACTTACCAAAGGGCTATGGTAACATTGTTCCATGACCTTATGCACAAAGAAATGGAGGTCTACATGATGACATGATCGCCAAATCAATAAAAAAGAATGAACATGTTGCCAATCTATAAAAACTCTTTAAAAGGCTTCACAAATACTAGTTCAAGCTAGATCCTACTAAATGCACATTTAGCGTCACCTCTAGTAAATTATTAGGGTTCATTATGAGTGAGAAAAGAATAGAGGTGGATCCAGACAAAGGTTAAGGTTATTTAAAACCTATCACCACCTCGAACTTAAAAGAAAGTGAAAAGTTTCTTGAAAAGACTAAACTACATAGCCTAACTTATATCTTAGTTGACCAACAAATGTGATCTGATCTTTAGGCTGCTAAAAAAACAAAATCCTAGAGAATGGAATCAAGAATGCCAAGAAGCTTTTGATAAGGTCAAACACTACCTTTTGAACCCTTCAGTACTTGTCCCACAAGTGCCCGGATGAAAACTAATCTTATATTTATCAATCCTAGACAAGTTAATAGGTTATGTATTAGGACAACATGATGAATCAAGAAAAAAAGAATAGGCTATCTATTACTTGAGCAAGAAGTTTACAGAATATGAAAATAATTATTCATTTGTAGAGAAGCTATGTTGCACTTTAGATTAGATGGCCCGAAGGTTAAGGCAATATATGCTAAACCACAGTACATGGTTAATTGCCAAGCTTGATCCCATCAAGTGTGTAGCTCCCATCTTATTCGAGAGATTACCCAGATGGCAAGTTATGCTTTCTAAGTACAACATTGTGTATGTGAACCAGAAATCATTAAAGGCAGTGCAATAGCAAACTTTTTGGCAAGTCAAGCCACAGATGACTATCAACCTTTAAACTCTGAGTTCCCTAACGAAGACTTAATGTGCATATCCAAGGCAGAGAACACTGTTAAATATGGGTCATCATGGATAATGTACTTTGATAGAGCTTCAAATGCACTGAGGCATGAAATTTGGGCTATTTTTATCTCACTTGAAGGAAACCATTACCCTTTCATAGCCAAACTAAACTTTGACTGCACCAACAACATAGTTGAATATGAGGCTTGCATCATGGGGCTCCACGCAACCATTGAAAGAGGCATTCGAACATTGCAAGTGTTTGGAGATTTAACCCTTATCATTTACCAACTGAAAGGAGAATGGCAAACATGTGATACTAAACTGATCCACTATGGGAATCTGATATTGAAGCTCAAGAAAAAGTTTGATGATATTAGCTTTCAACATCTACCTTGAGAAGAAAACCAAATCGCTAATGCCTTGGCCACTTTATCTTCTATGTTTAAAATCAATCGAGAATTAGACATTGCTTCTATCTAAATGAGTATCTATTCAACCTTGACACATTACTAGAATGTTGAAAAAAAGAAAGATGGTTTGCCAAGGTATTATGACATCCTTCAGTGCATCAAGAGTCAACGGTACCCAAAGATGCCACTAAAGCTGATAAAAGAACCATCAGACGATTAACTATGAACTTTATTTTGGATAGTGAGATTTTGTATAAGAAGGGCTAGGATCAAGTGTTACTCCGATGCATGGATGCCTTTGAAGCCAAAAAAAATACTTGACGAAGTTCATGAATAGATTTATGGTATGCATGCTAATGGACACCGAATGGCAAGACAAGTTATATGATCAGGTTATTATTGATTGACTCTTGAAAAGGATTGTATTGACTATCCTCGAAAGTGTCACAAATGCCAAATCTATGCTAACAAGATCCATGTCCTACCGATACCTCTACATGTTATGATGGCTCCATGCTCTTTCTTTCTTTGGGTCATGGACATGATTAGACCGATTACCTTCAAGGCTTCTAATGGGCATCGCTTTATTTTGGTCATGATTGATTACTTCACCAAATGGGTAGAGGTAGCTTCTTATGCCAACATCACTAGATCTGTCATGTGCAAATTTGTGAAATAAGATATCATCTGTAGATATGGTTTTCCCAAATAGATCATCACTGATAATGCACACAACCTGAAAAATAAAATGATGCAGCAGTCTACTCTCAGTTTAAAATTCAGTATCGAAACTCCATCCTATACCATCTGAAGATGAATGGAGCAGTTGAAGTAACCAACAAGAATATCAAAAAGATAGTTGAAAAGGTGGCTAAGATGTACAAGGATTGGCATGAAAAGTTACATTTTGCCTTACATGCTTATCACACAGTAGTATGAACTTCCACAGGTGTTACTTCATTTTCCTTGGTCTACGACATGAAGGTTGTCCTACCTGTCAAGGTTGAAATCCTTTCCCTTAGGGTTTTAATGGAATCGTAACTTAAAGAGGTTGAATAGGTTAAAAACCAATATGAGCAGCTTAATTCCATTAAAGAAAAAAGAATCAAAGCCATTTATCATGGGTAGATGTATCAAAAGCACATGATGAGAGCCCATGATAAGAATATCCATCCTAGTTAGTTTCGAGAAGGTGACCTGGTGCTCAAACAAATTCTCCTAATATATAATGATACTCATAAAAAATGGACCCCAATTTAGGAAAGGCCATATGTGGTGAAACGCATATTCTCTAAAAGAGCTCTAATCTTAACCGAGATAGATGGTAGAGACCTACCCAACCCTATGAATTCTGATGCTATTAAAAAATAGTATGCTTGAAAGGTGTAGACACCTTATTTTGTCCGAGCTAATTTTTCTTAGCAACCTAGGGCATGGAAGTGAGAGGGGGCCATGTCGCCCGACGAAAAAGTATTTTTGAAGAGGTCAAGAAGGCCTATGGATCATATCAAAGATAAATGCAAAGATGTGGCATCAAAAGACGTAATTCAAGGTGTCCGGGGATAAAAGATATGAGAATATTCATAATTTTTCTTGAATGTATCGATACAATGCTCTAACGATAAAAAATTTGAAATGTCCCCATTCGTATCGATACAACATGTAAATATGTCGATACATGAGCATATGTTTTGATACAGGAGCTTATGTATTGATACTAGGCCATGCCAAGACCAAAACATGCATTCTGTAAAGAAATGTTTTGATACATATTAACATGTATTGATACAATGAAACATTGAATCTATACAATGGTTTGTAGTATCGATACAATGATCATTGTATTGATACAATGTTCATTGTATCAATACACTAAGGTTTTTAGACTAAATGTATCGATACATTTTGCAATGTATTGATACATACATGTATGTCATTTTCCACGGTCTGGGAATTTTTGACTCATCCACCATTGATCTAAAACTAGATTTTAACTTGTTTCTTTGCATCAAAAAAGATCAAAACCATATCAGATTATGAATTTGGACTTTTGAATTAATCAAAACATTTTTGAAGTCTACATTAGATCAAAAAGGTTAATGTGACTTGATCACCCTACTCCTCCCTAGTTCATTGACAATGATCACCATCAGCTACCTTATTTGCTGGAAAATCATTTTAGCATTTAAAGCAGCAAGTTGTATCTATAGCCATCAACTTGACATCACTTTGTCCTTTTTAAGAAATGACCAAAAACACCTTCAATTGGCTCCAAAATACTAGTATAAATAGACCACTTGCATCTCAGCTGAGGGATTAGGAGATTTCAGCTCATTTTCAGCTTCCAAAACATCTTCAAACATCAAGAAAACCAAATCCCGTAGCTCTTCACTCAGCACCCAAAAATAACCCTAATACACTCACTCTCAACCACTACACATTCTAAAAATCACCCTCATCCATACCAAAACCAAAGCCTCATTGTTTCTCTCTTTTTCTTGTTTATTAACAACAAGGAAAAGAGGGAAATTCAAGCCATCTCTGCTATTCCAACTATTTGGCCAAAAATTGAAGTTTTGTTGGCATAACTTCCTACTTTATCATTTTCATTTTCTATTTTCTAGCATCTTTATCATTTTAGTGAGCTCTCCACATTTCCATCACCCTCTTAGGATTTTCATGCATTATTGTGGCTTTTGGTTGTGGTAGTTTAG
>JBBYHL010450409.1:20032-55078 GCA_038381835.1 Adansonia madagascariensis | reverse complement strand
TTCTTTGTTTCCATGCTGAAGTCGTTTTTAACTCGAAACTCAAATAGCTTCTTATATTACAAATAGCAGCGTTTATGTGGATTCAAAAAAAAAAAAAATACTTACCGAAATTCAATCTGATTTAGAAATTATTTTATTATTTAAAACTGTCATGTGTATCATATATGAATTTTTATTATTTTATATAATTTTTAATATATAATTGTATATTTAAAAATAAATAAAATTAACAAAGTTCTTATTAACGAAATTTTTATTAGCATGCAAAGTTTATTCCATGTACTATTTATATCAAATTAATATAAATTTTTATTATTTTTAATGATTAGTGAAATTAAATTAAGAAAATAAAAAAAATTAATGTAAACGTTAACTAGTTTTATTTATTATCAAATAAATTGATTTAACAAAAGTCTTTTAATAAAATTAAAATTATTAATTATAACTTAGATAAATCTTATTAATGGTAAAAAAAATTACAATGGTAATATAGAAATTTAGTGAATAACCATAACTAGTTCGATCAGCTTAAAAGATATTTTACATTTGTGCTTTTGTAAATACTAATTTTTAATGTTACATAATTTACATGTAATTTTAAGTGTTGAATTTTTAATTTATTGAAAATGTAATTTTTTTATTTTATGTAAATAATAAATTAATTGATAGTAATTTAAAAAAACTGAATAATAGTCAAAAACCTTATAGTAATTTAAGAAAACTAAACAATGGCCAAAAACTTTTGTAATTTTTTTTTTTAAATCTATTGAATTGGCAATAGTTGTTTAGACAAAAATAATTTTAATAAAAAATTAGAAGCACTTATGAAAGACCTAAAAACCTTTTTTGTTAAAAAAATTCTTTAAGGCTATTAAATTTATAATACTTTGATCACTGCTTTTACTTATGCAAAAATAAAAATACTAATTAAAAAGAAATAATAGAAGAATATAAGTTAAAATTTTATTATAAAACCTTTAAGAAATAAGAAAAAATGACCAAACCGTTTTGAGTAATCTGACTTAACTATAATTTAAGCTAGTGAAAAACTATTATATTACCAACCAATTAAAAAAAAAAGAAATTCAAAGCAGTTATTCATTCTCAAGAAATCAGAGCTCCCGAACTTTTTCACAACTTATGTGAAGAATATATTAAAATAAAAGATTGTCATAATATTAATAATGACTTGAGATTTAGTTAGTTAGTATACACTAAATTTACAATTGTTGTTTGATAAAATTTTTTTTAAAAATATTATCTAAAATACTCTAGTAACTTTGTTTTTTGTAAAATAATTATCATGATATTGAAAATTTCAATGATAAATTGTATTAATATTTATAATACAAAATCATAAATAAAAATGAAATAAATCTTATTACTACTTATAATAAAATATAATATAAAATATTTATATTGTAAACAACTTATTTATTTATAAATTTTATATATTAAATATAAAGTTACATATTGTAAATAACTAAAATTTTTATTAACATTTAAAATTAGATTAATATAACTTCTTTCTACATTTTCAAGTTAATGAAAATTATATTTTGAAGATAAAGTAATTTATTGTAAATATAAAAATTTTTTATTATCAAATAAATTTATTTAACCACAGTGTTTCACTAGAATTTAAATTTTTATTTACAAATGTTATAAATCTTATTATCAAATAAATTTACTTAACCACAATCTTCCGATAGAATTCTAATTCTTAATTTTTTTTCTTTCTCCTTTTTTCAAGTTAATGAAAATTGTAATTTTGAAGGTAAAGTAATTTAATGTAAATTTTAAAATTTTTAATATTAGATAAATTCATTTAACCAAAGTCTATAACTAGAATTAAAATTCTTGTTTATAAATGTAATAGATCTTATTATCAAATAAATTTATTTAATCAAAGTCATGGAAAGAATTCTACTTCTTATTTATCAATGTGATAAATCCCAATAACAAAAAATATTTAAAATGGCAAAATGATTAATGTAACAATATATATTTTGGTTAGTTCAAAAAATTCTCCATATTAACACTTTTATGTATATAATATAGATATATTGTAGATTATCATATTTAAAAATATTTAAATAAAAATTTTATTACTGTTTAAATAATAACTCAAATTGACTCAGACCAACTCAAATTACTAAAAGTCTTACCTATCTAACTTAGTTCAAATTGAATTTATCTAGCCAAGGTGCACTTCGACTAGTCTAATATCAACTAAAGCAAGTTTCAATATACTTACTGCTTTTGTTCTTTGTGAGCCCATGATTTAGTAGGAACTTGTTTTGTATTACTATTCTAAGGCCCTTTTAGGATGCATTTGGATGTTAACATCCGTCCAATGCAATAACATTCAATTCACAGGTGGAGGAAACTCCCACTAATGCACCTCGCGATGCATTTACCTCCAGTAATTTCATTGGAGGTAGGAAGGTCTAGTGGCTCCACTGAACCTTATTTTGGGTAAACTTGTAACTTTACTCTTTTTTCTTAATTTTTTAATTTTTATCTAAAAAATTTGAATTATTTAAATATATGTATATTTTATTTAATATAATAAAAATTTTATATAATTATTAATAATTGGTTAACTAATTAAAATATTTAAATAAATATATAAAATAATATATATGAAAATTTTAAATAATATTAAAATATATAAAATTTTTATCTACACACTTTTACATTTACATTTACATTAATGTGGTTATTTTCATTTTCATTTTACCTTACTGTTGTGGTTGCATCCGAAGAAATATATCTCGTTATTGATTTTAATCTCACTGCTATAGTAACTAATCTCATTGCCCTATTGTTTTTAATCTCATTACCTACTTAATGAAGCCCTAGTGTACATGATTCATCTCCAATATGGCACTGTACAAATCATTAGTTTTACACCAAAACGTTTGATTGAATCTCATATAATGCAATTTTGATTAGATCACTTCATTATTTTTTTGTTTATTACTTTTTAGCACATTTATTAGAGAATAATTTATATTAGGATGATCCTAAAATTGGAGTTTTAGGCACCAATAAAATAATGCCACATCATAACTTTTTAAAGACATATAATTGTTATCATATACTGATTCACATCAAATATAATCTCTAAAGGATGTCGCATCCTAGTTAAGTTTGGCCTTCTGCATCTATCAGATTTCAAAAATCATTAAAATAACATAATGTAAATAGCGCAAGACATAAACATAGAAATATTCAGACTTCTGTATGGATCTTTAGGGAGGGACTAAAGTGTAGTAATTGATATTTAAAATATAGTAAATCTAGTCATGCATCTGATTAGAGATTACTTAATTCTCAGATCTCATAATCTGGAGTTTATCCAAATCTTAAAGACCCTTAAAGAGTGGTAGCTCGGCTCTTTGAGAGGATCTCCGAGATCACAAGCAGCAGACGTGTCTTGCCTCTAATTATGATCTATA
This sequence comes from Adansonia madagascariensis, assembly GCA_038381835.1. Lineage (NCBI taxonomy): Eukaryota > Viridiplantae > Streptophyta > Magnoliopsida > Malvales > Malvaceae > Adansonia > Adansonia madagascariensis. The sequence goes on along the minus strand of JBBYHL010450409.1, from coordinate 51,614 downwards.
TAGATGGCTGTTAAAGCTTTATGAGGTCTATTGATTCTCCATTACTAGCCAAAAAGCTTCTAAAGACTTAGCCAAAAGGTAGAAACATAGCCACCTTCAATCTCACAAAACCAAGAATGACCCAAAGTAGTTGTAGAAATATGGAATAGCACTGCAGGAAGCTATAAAAAGGAGTCAATGGCAGTGTTTGGCCTTCTATAGGTGGCGCGTATTCTCACTAATGATAGAAAATTATTTTTTGATTTACAATCAAATCAAGAAAAATTTTAAATTTCTAGATATGAAAGCAGCACAAAGAAAGGCTAAGGGGAGCTTAGTTGTTGTGTTAAGCTATATAAAGATCTTACGATTTTTGCACCTAGGGTTTTCTAATAGCCACACTTAATAAAAAATGATAAAATATATTTATATACATTTAGTACGCTATTAGGCTTCCCTAATGGGTCAAGCATGCCTATTAAATCACCCATATTAGTAGCACCACTTTGGTGGTAGCCTGAAGCCTAGTTAAAACACATTAACTAGTTCATCCAATATTGGGCCTAGTTATTAACTAATTCATATCTTGGCCGAATTTCACACCAACGTGGCCCACACTTATGTGCCTACCCTTATATCAAGTCCTAATAAGTTTAGTACAAAATTAGGCCTACTAGATTTAACATTAAAGCTTTTGGTCAACCTTATTTACATTCAAGAATATCTAATTCTCAACTAAATTTCCAACCCAAGTAAAACAATTTTGTTTCATACAATATCATAAATAATTTTTCGGCCCAAAGGCAGGACATTCTATTTATATGTTTACAATTAGACGTTGTATAGATAATATATTTTTATCTTTATTGCCATATTAAGTCATCTCTAATTAGATTTCACAACCTTAATTTATGTCTTGAATAATTCTTAATTGAACTAATTCAATTAAGTTCTCTAATTAATTTACCTTTTATTTATTTAAGTTGAACTTAAATTAAATCCCAGATTTAATCCAACAATTCCATCTTATTGTGTGTAACCTATTTTCACAAATCAAGAGTGGGATTTAACAACTTGTCATAGCCACCTAAATGTTGAAGAGTCAATGTGACCTTATTATAACCTTTCAGTAACCAACCTATTTATGTAATATGGTGCTTTCACCAAAAATCCAAAAATGAACATGAGCATGGTGCAGTTACTACTAATGCTTTAATCCATGTTAGTTCTTTCAACTTATGGTTAATGATCTTGAATCTCTAAAGAATAATTCCTCATAATTCATCATGTTTTAACCAGAGACTTTAATCCAATTAACCATAGTTAAGATCAGTCAAGATCGTTTTCACCCTGAAAGTGGTGAATCCTCTTTGGATCATTCATCTAGCTACCATATGCTTCATGCCATACCCAAAAGGCATCCATCCTTGTTGACTTGTTCATGATAATTTCTAAATATGATACTCTCTATACGAGATGACATGGTATCACAAGTTTGAGGACTATTTAGACGATTGACATATAAGAACATATTTCATAGACATTTGAGTGGCTAATACCAAATGGAGTTCTCATATAGGCCAAGTTTAGTGAACTTGTTTCATAAAACAAGCACCTTAATAGCATCCTAAATTTCTCATGCTTTAACCTATGAGATCGGTTGCTTACTTCATAGGTAAAAAGACATAGCATGTGCTGATCTTTGAGCATTGCCAATACCCCATCTTGATAATACTAGATTACCAGGAATGTTTTTAGGAACTTGGCTTTGATGCATAAGGATCTTATACTTAACACTTTGTAATTCCTTAGTAAGGTCTTATAAGCTCTATGGGCTTTATCCAACTAGTAGTTTCATGATAGTCAATCATGCCGCTAACATAAAGAAAACCTTGTGTTACTTAAGTTAGTAACTAGTATGTAGTTAATTGACTATATATCCCATGTCTTAATCTGATTGGTTCAAGGCCATACACTAATATCTCTAACTTGCACTTGAGACAATCATATTTCTCTTAGTGTCTTCTATGGAGAATATGTTCATTCATATGTGATAAACTCTATTATCAAGTCTTTAAACTATTTTGGATCATAATGAGACCTTGATTTCATTCAAGTGGTCCAGTTGTTTTACAATTACTGGAATCAACTTGCTTATAACTACTAGAATCATATTGCTCTTAGTGTCTCCTACGTAGAATATGTTCATTCATATGTGATAATCTCTATTATCCAGCCATTAAACTATTTGGATCACAATGAGACCTTGATTTCATTTACATGGCTTAGTTGTCTTGCAACTATTGGATGCAACTTGATTAGCATGATAACTAATGATCCAAAAGCTAATTATTTTTTACAAGCCTAAACGAAATGATTTGTTTGATAGCTCATGGATATCTCTAGTTTTGAACCTTTTTAGTGTTACATCCATATATTTTTGACTTGTTTTTGCTCAAACATGATTATAAACTTTTAATAACTTATGTGCCATCCTACTAAATCCTACACATGTAAGTTTCTTGCAGGGAATTCTAATTCCAATTCAAAATCTAATTTTGAATTTCGATTAATTGGATTTAACATATCAAATATATGTTTGTTTAGTATAAATTAAGTGATAGATCAAGATGTAGAACAACTCTAGTATGATTTATTAAAATAAAAGAATTAAAATAGCATGGCATCCATATGCCAACAAAATTTTTAAAACATTATTCAAAATAATATCCTCACAATCGACCCATAATTGCCTAAAATAGAACATCTAAATGTTCAAAAATAAATCATAAAAGTTTCATAAACTTTCCTAGTTGGATTGGCGAGCCTGATCTACATTAATTAGGTTACTTCCTCTATGTTGGCCCCTTATTGTTTCTCAAGACTATTGCAATTATATGTTTGAGAATAATGAGACCATGACATAGAACAACTTTTATAACTAATAATTTATTCAAAGAGGAATAAATTTAAGTGCAATATTGAAATAATAGTAATCATCCTCTATTGGCATGTGATTGCCAAAATAAATCATGATAATGTTACAAAAACTATTATAAGAAGGCAAGCTTTGATCAATATCAATAAGATTGCCATTTCATGGTTTATCTTCACTACTCTTTTTGGTTCTACAATATATCACACATATTTAAGTACCAATATCTAGGCATCATATACCACGAGAAATAAATTAAACTCAAAACATGTTTAATATGAAAACTTTTGTAAGCTTCATACTTTGATAATGTCAATGCATTCTTTACAATCTCTACTCCATTGATCTAGCTCTCCATAATTATAGCATGTTTCTTGATTATTTCATGCATCTTTTTTCACAAGAAAATATAATGATAACACATGGATCATGATCTGTGATCCATTTAACATGCTCAAGTCTTAAAATACATCCTATCACATAAAGCTTGATTACGCTTCCTTCTGACATCTTGCTTTAGAATAATTCCCTAGGGATCTTATGCTTCTCCTTGTAATTGTCCTTATTGAACTATTCTATAAGCTTCAAATGATTTCATTTGTGTTGATTGCCATTTGCTCTTTTCGAAGTTCAGGCGCCTTATTAGCCATCACCACAATGTAGCTAGATCAAGGTCATCTGTATAAACTTGATAAGTTACTCTTGACCTAGTGGGCTATTTTTGGGTATTACATTTAATTTGTATTAAAACAATCTTAATACTATGGGACTAGATAATGGAGTTTGGCCCATTAATTTTTAGGCTCAAGTATACTATGAAGTGATAGGTTAGCAATCAGTTTCACTTATTTATATCCTATATGAATTGAGAACATATATAATGTTAATTGCATGCAAAACTAACCTTTAAGTCAAGTTTTAATACTTTAGTGATTATTCTCATTATTTTATCAACATTAACGCCCTTAACTACAACACGAGAAATTCAATGTTGGAACTTGTTAATGACTTAGGATCCCCTTTCATCCTTACATAACTTTAAGGATAGCCCAACAAGCCATGTTAAAACTAATTGAGTAAGCAACCTAGTTTGACAACAGCATCCCTATGCAACTCTTAGATCAGTTACGTGGTAACTTTTTACCTAAATGTCTCATATGCATTTTGCCTAACCATTACCTTTAACATTATGCAATCATGTTTGTAAGCAGCCAGATGACATGGCATTACTCAAGTAAGACCTATTATTCATAATTTAAGCAGCTCAAATGTTAGGCTTGATTTTAGGGATAGCTTAACAAGTCTCATATAATCAGAACTCGAGTATCTTATTGTGAAAATAGAAGGTGACTAATCATGCTTATGCATGACTCAATATTTTACGAAGGATTTTTTTAATTATTGTTTAGGTCTTATTGATTTCATTTGATTGCCATGGTTACATTCATTTGATCATACATATATATATGTATCATATATATAAATAAAAAATAAATCTAACTAATGAATCTATTGGATGATTATAGACTTTAATTAAACTAGTTTCCTTAAGCCATTAGTAAACTTGATGGTCAATTTCCTAGGGATACCATAAATATTCTTCTCAAGTCATCATGGTAATTTCCTTGGTCTTCATTTTGGCACCATCATTTTTACATCTTGGAATTTACAAAATTCCTAATTCTAGTCTAATCCTAAATCTGTAACTATGTAACAATTACATAATTTTAAAGAAACCTCGAGTTACATTTAAGGGCAGTAAGGTGATATGAGAATTTTTACAACCCTAAAAAAATAAAGAGATAAGGTAGGGTTTGTAGACCCTATTTATAAAATAAATACCAAAATAAAATTAACCATCCACAATCTAGGCATACTATGTTCTAGTTTATAATCATTTGTCATGCTTTTATAATCAAATTATAAGCAACATGTGTGTTAGCTAATTTCACATGGTGATCACATGCATTTGTTGCATATATGTAAGTAACACAATTTTATAACATTTATCAAATCATCAATAAGAATCATTTATGTATGTTAAAGTACTTTTAATCATGTTTCGAACTTTTAGGAAGTGTGTCTTAATAATAGGCACTTCCTGAATTTTAGGTGATCTGTCTCTACTAGGACATATCCTTTTAATTGCATACTCTTTACTGTTTCCAATATCGACATTTTAAGAGTTAAAATTATGGTAACTTGTTTTAATAAACAATTTAAGAAAACTAGTTTCCAAATTTTAATCCCTTTCAAACATATCTATTTCGAGAAACTACATTGTCATAAAACTTTTTAGTTTTGTAAAGCCCATCCTAACTTTTAGGAATTTCATTCATTGGATAACACTTATCTAATCCAACTAGAATTCATCCAAAAAATTTTAGAAATCAGATTCCCAATTTTTTAGGAATTTCACTCCCACTAGAAAACTAGCCCCAACAAAAGTCAGACTCTAAATTTTAGTGTCCTCGATGCAGGTGATCTTTTTGGCCATGAGAATGACCTTTAATCACAAACATTGAAGGATTTTTAGTAGGCTGTTTGTAAGTGTTAGACACTTTCATTAGGTGCTAGCCCATAGTAGCAACCGAAACAACAACTTCTTTCCATTCCTAGTTACGATTTTAGAGTAAACCAAGTGCGACAATGTTTTTCCATTAATTGTAGGAACAAAATCAATCTATAAAATTGAATCATATTCAATTCACTTGTTGTCTTAAAATGCAACAAATTTGTGGAATGTTTTCATAAAGATTTCACATTGGATTAGGCGCAACAACTCTTCCAAAGTTACCTAAAAATTCTAGCTTTAGGATTTCTACACATTAAGCTCCAGATTAGTTTTCTTTAAGTCAAACAAGTGTGAATAAATTAAAATTAAATTTATACCTATTGTATAAGAAAGAATATAAAATTATACAAAAATCAATTTTTATAGTAAAGAAATGATGGAAAAAGTTGGGCCAGAAATCGCTTACAATAGGGCTAAACAATAACATTTTTCAATGTATCAATACATATTTGATCTGAATTAATAGAAAACAATTTTAATCAATTATTAAACCATTTAACCTTGATTAAGCATGCTATCCAGATTCAATAATATTTATAAAAAATTATTTTCAAATGTTTCAATTTCATGGACAAAACTAATAGATCAGTGATGTGACATCAAGATGTCAATCATCATGAATTAGCCTATGCGTACCACACTTATCTGTAACCTATAGGCTTTGATACCATTTAAAGGATGTCATCTCCCAATTAAGTCTGGCCTTATGCATATATCGGATGTAAAAAGTCATTAAAATAACAAAGTAGTGGAAAACGTAAATATAGAAACAACGGAATTCCTTGCTAATCTTTAGGGAGGGACTTATGTTTTGTAAATGATATTTAAAATATAGTAAATCTAATCATGCATCTAGTTGAAGATTACCTGACTCTTAGATCTCATAATCGAGAATTTATCCAAATCCTGAAGACCCCTTAAAAGTGGCGACTTGGCTTTTTAAGAGGATCTCTAAGATCACAAGTAGGACATGGTCCTACCTCTAATAGTGATCACACAAATGGCTATCAGAGCCTTCACAAGGTCTAGTGGCTCTTCGGTGCTAGTTAGAAGGCTTTTAAAGCCTTAACTAAAAGATAAAAAGTGGTTGCTTTAATCTCACACAATCAGGGATGATTCAAAGTAGTCATGGAAATATGAGATAGCACTGTAAAGAGACTATAAGAAGGAACTGATGCTAATGTTTGGCCTTCTATGGGTGGAGTCTATTATTTATAATGCTATAAAACTATTTTCTCACCCACAATCAGATTAAGAGCAATTCTAGATCACCATTTATGAAAATGGTGTAAAGAAAGGTTTAAGAGAGCTTAGGTGTCATGAAAAGCATTATAAGGATCTTAGGTTTTTGTGCCTAGGTTTTCTAATAGCCACACTTAGACAATAAACCATTATAATGCATCTATATACATTTAAGACTAGGTTAAGATTAACCAATGGTCAACCATGCCCATTAAATCACCCCTATCGATGGTGCACTTTAGTGGTAACATGAAACTAGCCTAGTTACAACACTTTTAAATAGTTCATCTAAGATTAGGCCTAGTTATTAACTAATTAATATCATGGCCTAATTTCACACCATGTGGGCCACACTTATTTGCCTAGCCTTATATCAAGTGCTAATATGTTTAGTTCAAAACTAGGCCTATTAGACTTAATAATTAGGTTTTGGCCAAACCTTAATTTATATGCGAGAATATTTAGTTCCTAATTGAATTTCTAACCCAAGTAAAACAATTTTACTTCATGTAAATATATTTAAATAATTATAAAATAATTAATTAATTTAGCATAAATAAATTTTTTGCCTAAAAACCAAGACATCCCTCTTTAAATGTCTATAGTTGATGGTTATCTTAATAAGACATTCTTATCTTTATTGCCACATTAAGTCATCTCCAATTAGATTTCACAAACCTAATTTATGTCTTAAGTAATTATTAATTGAACTAATTCAATTAAGTCCTTCAATTAATTTACATTTTGTTTAATTAAGTTGAACTTAATTAAATCTCAAATTTAATCCAACAATTTCATCTATTGTGTGTGACCCATTGAGGTCCCAACATGTTGGCAGTGAGTACAATTAATCTCATTAATCATGTTCATAGATCAAGAATGGGATCTAACAACCCATTATGACCACCAAAATGTTAAAGAATCAATATGACCTCATTGAAATCTTTCAGTAACCAGCCTATTATTGTATACAGCCCTTTCACCAAATATCTTGGAATAAGTATGAGCATAATGTAGTGTCTACTCACATTTTAATACATGTTAGATCTTTCAAATCATGGTTATTGATCATGAATCTACGATGAATGATTCCTTATAATTAATTATGCTCTAGCTAGAGACTTTAACCTAATTAACCATAGTAAAGATTATTAGGGCTATGTCTCCAATATCACTGCAATTGGTGAATCCTCTTGCATTACTCATCTATCTACCATATGCTTCATTCCAAACCCAAAATCACCTTACTATAGGCATCCATCATTATGGATCTATTTATGATGATATTTAAGTATGACACTCCCCATATGAGATGACCTAGTATCACAAGTTTGAGGATTATTAACATGGCTGGCACATGTGACCATGTTTCATAGAAACTTAAGTGACCAATACCAAGTGGAGTTCTTATATGGACTAGGTTTAAAGAACTTGTTTCCATAAAACAAGCATCCCCATGCCATCAAAGTATCTTGTACACTGTGAGATCGATAGCTTACTTTATAAGTAAGAAGGCATAACACATATTGGTCTTTAAGCATTACTAATACCCTATCTTGACAATATGATAACCCAGAACACTTTGAGGAATTTGGCTTTGATGCATAAAGATGTCATAATTGCAATACTTTACAATTACTTTGCAAGGCCATTTAAGCTTTATAGGCTTAACCCAATTAGTGGTTCTAAGAAAGTCAATCTTACCACTAACATAAAGGAAAATCTTTTGTTTACTTAAGCTAATAACTAGTATGCAGTTAATTGACTATGTATCCCATGTCCCAATCTGATTGGTTCAATGCATACACTAATAGTTTTTAACTTAAATTAACTCTAGTGAATCAATTTTAAAATAATTAAATTAAATAAATAAAAAATGAAGCTCAAACTCTTAAACCTTGTTTGGAACTAAAACTCTTTTACTTTGCCTAAGGTTTATTTTAAAAAAAATCAATAGCATTAATAAAAATTTTGGCTTCTCCAAAGGTACATACCATTCTTTTTGGCATATCTCACCGAAATCCTTTAAATAGTCCTTTTTATATATCTCAATATTTTTAGAATTATATATCAGATTATTAGGATTTCTTAATATTTGTTCTACTAAATGGAAAATTTTATGAGTTCTTTAATTTTTATTTTTAACTAGTCAAGAGATAGGTAAATTGATTTAATGGAAATAAATTTGGTGTGAATAAGTATATGATAATAAGTACATATTTAAAAAAAAATTACGATGTGACATTATTTTATTGGCTCCTAAAAACTTCACATTTTAGAATTATCCTAATATAAGTTATTCTCCATTCGTCATTACTATTCAGAGATATAAATCCATTTATTAATTATGACAATCATCATTCATAACGAAAAGTAATAGAAGACAGCTAAACTTGTGCAATTCGAGATTTTCCCTACACCACCACCAATAAAATTAGAAGACAATAGCATTAGAGGGAAGGGAGTCCAAAGCATCCTCTTGCTACAACCTAATTTGCTTCTATCTATGTTACTTTTAAGCTCTCTTTTTGTTCTTGCTCCCTCTAATACTATGGATCCAAAAACAATCTCCAACAAATGAAGTCTATCTCTTTGACCATAGCTCCAAACACATTAAAGACAACACTGATACCATGGAATTAGAGGAATGCTCTATTGCTAACACCTTACTTCCATCAACTCTATTTAACGAAAGGGCAAGAGTCCAACAAACTCCCCTTCCCTGACTACTCAACATATATCTTATAAAGATATACTCATCAATTCCTTAGTGGAACCACCTATGCTTTTTGCTCATTCATTTTTTTTTATGACTATGGTAAATAGAATCCCATATGCACATTCCCATTCACATTGAAATTTAGAATTGCAAAAATTAGAGCAAGAAAATTGATTATAATTAGTTTGGCAATGATTAAAGTGGAAAGATAAAGAATCTATAAATATAATGGTAGCAAAAAAGTTTGCTTTATTTTCTAGCCTTTTTTTATCAAATTAGCTTCTTTTGCAAAGTTTGGCATCCTTTGTGTAGGACCAATTTATCAAGCTTTAACCTTTCTATTTTGCTCCTCAACCTCAATTACTAATCAAGCACTCATTATAGTCATCAAAATTTAAATAGTTAGTTATATGTTGTTAATAGTTTAATCACGATTTAAATTTAATACCTATTATATGTGCAAAAAAAAATTAGTATAATTTTATTATGAAACATAAATAAAATAAGAATATACTAAATAAGCTTGAAGCATAATTTGAAACAGTCCTAGCCTAAATTACCAGTGGATTACTTGTAGTTGGCTACATTTAAATTCTTATAAATCAGCCACATCACACCTCTGATCGAGGTATAATAGACGCTGCACATCTACGAGATATAATTTACCAAGTATGCAAGATAACAAAATACCAACTGAAATTCAAAGAAATCAAAGTTTATATAATATTATAAATTGAATTGTTAAAATTAAGTTCATAGATGTACGTAAAAAATTCCATAAAGTTTAAAAATAAAGATCTGAAACCTTTAATAGTCTATCAAATAATAGTCTCGAAATGTTTAAGTTTTTGAAACACACTTAATTTCTAGAAAACATGTACTAAAGTCTAAAATGTCACTCCTTGATATTCCCACATATCTGACTACATTCAAAACCTTTAAAATGTTCATAAACATAATAAGTACAACTAAGTAGCAAGTAATTTGACATTTCTTCAGCTGGTTTAAGTAAGCTCAAAAACTGCTAACAAATTGAATTATGTAATACTAAATTTCAAGTAATTGTACATTCATAAATAACCTATTTCAAAATGATATATCATAATATATTTAAAGAAAGATTTTAAGCTTTAGTCTTTAAAATATATCTCCTTTTACAAGTAATGGCCACCCTTAACTCCAATGACAAAGGTTAAGAATCATGATAAAGACCATGATTAATCTTTGTAGTGTGGGTCAAAATATATTGAAGAACCCATTAGCTGCATAAATCAAATATCATAAAAACTATTATTCTAAATCGATGATATGGTTTGAAACAAAAATCACTGTTTTAAACTAATGGCATTGTTCAAAACAAGACTACTATTCTAAACTGGTCTCATGATTTGGAAATCGATTTCTAATCACAAAGTACATCTCAACATCACTAACAGTTAACCCCCATTCTTAAGGTCAAAACATAGCGTGTCAGGAAAGCATTCAAAACATGAAAATTTGATTGCTAAATTGTTATGAAATAGCTATCATATTAGTTCTCAAGGTTTTTGTTTTCATAAATGTCCTATCCACTAAAACTCCTCTACTTGTGGCATCTATCATGCTCTTATCCATTGGCAAAAGTTCTTTGTAAAAATATTGAATTAGGAGTTACTCACTGATTTGGTGTTGAGGGCAAGATGAGCATATAAATCACTCTCAATACTTATAAAACTCTCTGTTTTGATGTTGAATGGCATATATTTCTTTTTTAATTATTATGGACTTAGATGTAGGGATATACTTCTTACGAAATAGTTTCTTCATGTCATTCCATGTGCTAATGGTGCCAGATGGTAGGCAAAAGCCATTCCTTTACATATATCCACCAAGAAGATTGGGAAAACTCTTAGGTTAACTTGTTCTTTAAAGATGCTAGTTGGTTTCATACTTCAACACACTCCATTAAACTCACTGAGGTGCTTGTTTGGATCTTTACTTATAAAACCATAGAAAATATGTAAGAAATGTATCATTACGGATTTGAGCTCAGGAGAAACATCAAGTTAAAGATATTCAATGCAAAAATATTGATAGTTCAAAATTAGTGTACCTAACTCCTCTAAAGTTTGATTCTTTCATGCCATCTCACCTTGCTTAAATTAAAATGTTTATGCTAACTCTTGTTTGATTTATGATAAAAAGACATGAATTCCAAGATCCCTTGAAGCTTATTCTGATTTATCTTTTCTTTGAGAGGCTTAGACATTCAACAAAAAATACCTAAAAAAACTAATTAGGACTAAAACTAAAAACAAAAAACTAAAAACAATATAAAGTAACTAATAAAATGAAGAAAATAATCCCCGATAACGATACCTAAAAATTGATACATTAAATAATGTACCTCTTAAATTCTAGCACTAAATTATGGTTATTATTGTGTATCTATAGAGATTGTTCTTAATTTATAAGTTGTAGTTAGAAACTCTGATCTAATATGACCAAACAAATTAAAAAGGCTTCACAAAAGAAATAAACTAAACTTTGATGGGGTGGTTGTGTTAAGATGAAAATAAATAAGAAACATATAAGTAAAACTAAAATTTAAGGAAACAAAATTTCAATCTAACAAGTAAGAATAATGACGAAAAGTATGGTTAGGGAATCATTTGCCACCTTTAAACATAAACCATGAATCAATGTCAGAATTATCTCCAATTATCTCTCGAAACTACCAACTGTAGACAAGTTTTACTACCCTGATCTTTCCTTTTCTTATCATTAAATAGAGCAATACTTTATCCTTAACTATCAAATAACCTAGAATAAGCTCTCTAGATTTGATTTAGTAAAAGCTTTAAAAAAAAAAGATAGGTTGATCTAAGCAATTAACATAAAAGCTCGTATTATTTAACTTAGGTTATGTTCTATTGCAATCAATAAAAACTCGACCATAATCATTGATCACAATTTTCTACTAATAAATAAGAAAACAAGACAATGATGGATTAAGATTCCTAATCTAGCTATAGATAACTATCAAGGTTTATTTATTTTCACGCCTAAACAAATCAAGATAAAAATCATAAACAATATTTATGGAAAAACATAAGCAATTTCAATAGATAATTGTCATATCTAAGAATCAATGGCAAAGTCATTTCTAGAGCTTTGAAATTACCCTTAACCATAAAAAAATTTAGTCACACATGCTTGATGTGTTTAATAATGGATTCATAAGAAATATCAAGTAAGAATGGAAGACAAGGAAAAGAAAAGAGAGAAAGAAGAAACTCCAGTATATGGCTAGTGGTAATCTCCTCTTCTTCTTGTTTAGTTTTCTCTTTATTCTCTTTTTTTTTCTCTCTTCAATATCTCCTTGTGGCCTTAACTTCTTTTTATTTTTGACTTTGGTCTACCTTAAATGCTAAAGTTAAATTTCTATTTAAAGTGGCTAAAAAAAAACCTAGGCAAACTAGGAGAATCATTATCAAGTAGGAAATCTTGTGTTGTAATGTAACCCTCGATGAATGAAGATACACCTGACTTAAAAATAATCACAATTGTATATGTAGCGTGATAGGGTGATAAAAAGGTGTTTCTCATTATTGGTATTAAATAAGGTCATTAGACGATTTGCTCATCCGACCAACCACTGATAGCCAAAGTCACCATTATTATTTAGGCTAGGTATGTTCAAAAACCTATTAAAATAGGTGAGGATAGCCAAGCCACCCCAATCTTAGGCCCATCATGGGTTTGGGAGAAAGCTTTCGATCGGATGGATTATTTCCTTATGCCTATACAAATAAGTAGAATACCATGAAAGCATAGGTAGTTTACACCCCGAAACATATTGCTAGCCTATTAATGATCAATGTAGACACTTAATTTTGTCCGAATCCTTTTTGAACAAACCCTGCCTAATCAAAGACTTTTAGATTACATGCACCCATTTCTCTTCCCATGCTAATTTTTGATATCCTAAGGCTCTACTGGAAGGTAATAGAATAAAATAATAAAAAATAGGGTTTACTATCAAGTGCCATGTTGCCAGGCACTATAGGTGACACTGTACCAGGTGAAAATTTTTTTAAAGAAGGTTTAAATGCTTAGAGACCATATTAAAAAATGTAAAAAAAGAAGTCATCATTCGAGGCATCATCGAGGTCATTTAGTCAAGCACAGATCAGTTATTTTTCTAGTCATGGTGAGGTGTTCAGAGAGCCAAAGGTGCATAACATTAACATTTTTTTTCATGTTTGTATCAATACAAGGTCTTAGTGTATTGATATAGGGTCTCCACATCAATAAAAATTTAAATTTCACAGGTTGTATCAATGCAACATGTCATTGTATCGATACATTGCTTCATGTACCGATACATATTGTATCGATACCAGGTTTAGCAATAGCTAAAATTATGATTTTTGGCCAAAATGTATCAATACACAAGCTTCTGTATCGATATAAGGCTTAATTTATCGATATATTCGTCAATGTATCGATATATCTGGGCAAAATTTGTTCTATGTATCGATACAAAATGCATTGTATCGATACATAAAGGCAAAATGGTCCAGTTCATGACATTTTCATCTTTTTGCACCATGACATTAAAACACGAATTGAACCACATTTTTGGCACTAAAAATCACCCAAATTCATATCAGGCCTCAACATTGTAATTGTGATTGGATTAATTACATTTTTTTTAGGCCCAATTAGCCATGACAAGGAACATATTCATGATTTAACGCAATTTATTTGAGGGCACTTTAGTACTTTCTTATGGCTTAGCTGCATAAAGTAGCCTTGATCCATTATTCTAGCTTAGCAAACCATTGAATTTAAATGGCAGCTGAGCATGGTACCTTGTCTATACATGAGGTATATGCATCAAAACCCTAAAAGTGCCTTTGCTTTTGGCATTTTATCCTCACTATTCATATGGTTATATAAGGTCAACTTTAGCCGAACATTAACACATTCAGCACATACATTCTCAGCAAAAGTACTCACTTTAACACATTCTTTCTACATATAATAGCCTCCAAAAAAACCTTAGGCTTTCCCACTTTCATAGCTACTAGAACTCTTGCCGATATATTTTCTTAACTTGTTTCTTTATTTTATTGCTATTTTCATGATTTTCATCATGCTAGTGACCCTTTTTAAGCAATCATAATCATCTATAGGTTCCATGCATTTTCTAATGTCTTGTTCATGAGTTGGTGATTTTTTCATACACTCATGCATAAAAAAATCATGTCTTTATGTTTTCATAAAATTTCTAGCCCTTATTCATGTCATGAAAATGCACTCATTTATGCAGATATCATGTTTCATACCTCCATGAATATATTGTAACATGTTCATGCACTTTTCTTTGTCTAAAAATCATGTCGTATGTTGTCATGAAATCTCCAGCATGTGTTCATGTCATGGAAACAATTACTTTTATGATTATATGATGTTTAATGCTTTAGTAGACATATTCTTGTATGTTCATAGGTCATCCATGCTTTTCTTGCATTTTTAACATGTTTCTTGATGTTCTAGCATGTTTTATTATTTGACGCCATGTTTGAGTGTTTTGCATGATTAAAAAAGTTTGTTTGATATCTTGCTCATGTTGCCAAAAATCTATTTTTAAAACCTCCCCAAGTTAGATTCATGTTAATTTTAATAAATGAAGATTAATATGGACATAATGTTTTCTATCAATTGGTTTTCCAATCTTAGGGAAAAATCAAACTTTTACATGTTTGGATTCACGGTTAAATGAGGCAAAATGTTTTGATTTTCACAAGATAAAATGTCTTTTTTAACTTGTCTTGAATTACTTTTGCCTTGGTGTTGTGTCGAAAGTCTTTTGCTTATGACATGGTTAATGGGCTATTTAATCATCTCAGACTACTTTAGGATTATACAAACGAGCTTGTGAAGCCACGATCATTAACCCCATTTTGTCATGGACTTTCAAATATCCATGGCTTGAGTTTAGTCCTAAGAAAATAAAAAAAGTCAAGAAAGTCCCCTATTTTGTGCTGACAACATTGTAACTGTGATTGGAAAAATCATTTTCGAACCTTAAAAGGGCTTCGAATTACTTTTCCAATAGTGTCTTGTTTGCCCTTGGATCATTTTCGATGAGAGGGTTATGATTTTACGAATAAATGCTATCTGGAACCCCTGAAATCAACAATTTGCATTCAATTTGGGCCATTTAGGCCCACTAGATGATTTTTATGGATTTTTGAAATATTTTTCATAAGAAGTGTGAGAAATTCCCTTTTTGTAAGAGTATCATTTGTGATTTAATGATTACGAATGAGTCAAGTATGATTTTTCAAGACCGCTACACCCTTCCCACTCCATGCTGTCTGCGTCATATTAAACCCAACTTCAAAAATTATTTACTTTTAAAAAGTTATTTTTAGGGATTTTTGGAATATTTTTCCATTTAACCTTATCGAGTCACCTTTCATTTTACCTTATCTGACCCCTTAAACTTCTAGATTACTCCAAAATAAAATTGGAAATGGGGATAACAAGATGTTATCCCCTGTTTTAGTACTCATCAAAATTAATCGATTTTCAAAAATTCCCACTTCAAGGCATTTGGATACCTCTACATGAGTTCAACCAACCTTGTCGAGTCAAAAAAATTAATCAAGGCACTAGCCTTTTTTTAAATTCTACCACTCATATTTTGTTAATTTTTAGCTTTTAAATAAAAAATCATCAAATTTGTCAAAAATTGTCAAGAAATTATTAAACCTTTATCAATTTAAGTCTTTTAATCCCTTCTTTCTAAAAATTATCAAAATTTTCACCTTCAAGGATACTCCAACCTCAATTCCCAAGAGGATACTTTAACCCTATTTTTTAAAAGTTCACTCAAAAATTAAATTTTTCCTCTCTCTAATTCTGCCAAAGTTTTTAATTCCAAACCTATTTTTCAAGCCTCTATCAGTTTATGAATCCAAACACATTTAAAAAATTATTAGCTTGGTTATTTTTAGATAATCGATAACAATTATGAGATACATTTTGGTCGTCCCTCTATTTTCCCTTTTCGTATGATTTATTTTACACGACATTATGTCATTTTTTAGGTCTTACTAACACATTTCTCCTTGTGATGTCCATTCTGCATTCATATTTCCAAATTGTTTTAACAAATTACAAGGCAATGTTATGTGTTGGTATCTCTCCACTGCTTGACATAGAATATTCGATTTTTAAAATTAAATTTGGAGATTATTTTTTGTCAAAAAAATCTTTATGTTTTTCGCCTCTTTGGGACACATTTGGGATTAAAATTTTCTTTAAAATCTGTATTTACTATTTTATACAAAATCCACACATTAAAAGGGGATTATATCAAAATAATGACAAGTCAAAACTGAGGAAACTGAAACCAATGTAAGATATAGCTAGATGGTACAATTTTGGGCGTTGCAAGGATGTTAATACTTCCCTATGTATAACCAACTCCCAAACCCAAACCAACGAATTTTTGGATCATGTAGATCTCGAAGTTGATTTTTTGAGTTTTGTAACTCAAAACTTCGATTTCCATATGCGTTTGATCATGCCTATCCCAAATGATTGATGGTAACTTCAAGTGTTGGCTATTTGTGGTGGCCATCCAACACTAGTTAGATGAGGAATTGGTTGACGATCCCCCTTCTATATCACAAAAAAAGAGTTCCAGTTGAAAGAACACTTCTTTATTAAGAATTTTACCATTTTCCATAGATATTTTAAATCATGCGCCCTTCCCACACCATAAGGCTCTTTTGGGGAGTACGTTGCCAACAATCACCATCCAAGGGTAGGTAGCTAACTTCTACGTAATAAAGGTTTTAATCTTTTTCCAAGGTGAAATTAGCCAAGAGTCTAACATAAATGTAAGTGCATGGTGTGTATCCAGTAAATAATAAACCTTTTTGTTTTACACCTTTTATCATATAAAAGGAATTAACATATATTTATTTCAATAAAAGTAATCCCTAACAAAGAAAATAAGCACACATGAGATATTAACAGATAAAAATTATGTAAAAAATGGGAAAAAAAGATTTTAACTAAAAAAATGACCAAAAATTAGGGAAAGCTGAGAACCAGATAAAACATGGCTAGTTGTAGGCTTGACTTTCTAATTGTCCTACTGGAGTCACCAAGCTATCGTAATGTACACCCTGATGACAAGAGATGTGTTTGACTTGAAAATGATCCTTGATCAGATTTGTGGCATGATAAAGTGACAAAGAGGTGTTTCTTGTTACTTGCATTAAGGAAAGTCATTAAATGAATCACTCATTCGACTAACACTGATGGCCACTATGAAGTGACCAAAAATTTGGAGTCACCATTTAGGCTAAGTATTAAAACTGAAGACCTATTAAAACTGAAGACTAAGTATTAAACACCTATTAAAACTGAAGACTTGAGATACAAAACTCAAATATCCGATTTTATGGTCTACATATTTTCAGAGTTCATTAGGAGGGTTAGAAAGTTAGTTACGTGTAAGGAAGAATGAGTACCCTCACGATACCCTAAATTGGTACCATTTAAGCATATGTTATCTCGATTTTTATTTTCATGATTTTTAAATAGTCATTATTCATGTACAATCCCCTTAAAGATGAATTTTTGGAAAACAAAAATTTAGCCTTTTATAATAAATTCAAAGCTTTCTTGTAACCTAGGAAGATGGAGAAACATAGAGTTTTTTGATAAAATGATTTTTGAATTTTAATTTGAAAAGGATATTTCGTGTTAATCACTGAAGGAGTACTGACTTAAAACATTACATTGAAATTTTAAGAAATTTGATTTTTTAGGAAATTCAACCTTTTAGAAATAACTAGTTTAATGGCTCCAAGGTGTGTTTAGACCTATTGGTTGCTTAAGGTGTTAAAACCAAGATTTTGAATGACAAATTTAGGAAACTAAGAGAAAAAATTTAGATTTTTTATGAAGTTTTGAAAACTAGTGTTGCAAAACCCATGTTGATGAAAAATTTAGTAATTTTGGAAAATGGAATATTTTTGGATATTTTTGATAAAAATGTAGATTTTAATTTAAAACTAGTAATTTGGAAAAAAAAAATTAAATTAATTTTTTTGAAAATGTTTAGGTGTTGATCAGACCATAGTGGGACTTGAACGTGACTCAAGTATTCATTATGGTAAGAGCTAGGCTTATCTCAAGGCATCTGAATGCCTTGAGAAGGTGATTTAAGAAAATCGCTTTATTTTGCGTAATACGAAAAATAGAGGATAGCGTGATGATATCTGCATTCTTGACTTTATTCTAGACTCATTTGACGGTTTTAGGTGGAAAACGAGATATATTTTGGAAAGGCAACTTAACAAGGATTAATCTAAAATATTCAAAAAATCCTAAAAAATGTCCTTCCAGGAGAAAATAACTTTTTAAATCCAACTCAGTTTAGCATTGACAACAAGTGCATGGGGAAGGGTGTAGCAGAATTTGAAAAATCACCTCGGACTCATTCAAAATTGTTAAGTCAAAAAAAATTCCTTTCCAAAAAGGGAATTTCGTCTAGTTTCTAAGAAAAATATTTAAAAGATTAAAGAAATCTCAAAAGCCGAAATGGCTTCAACAGAATGATAATCACTTATTCTAGGGGTTCCAGATAGGAAAGGTTCCAAAGACCATAACTCTCTCAACTGAGCACGGCAGAAGGCAAATAAGATACCATAAGAAGGTAATTAGATGCCCTTTAATGGAAAAATACCAGGAAAATTTAAAACAACTGTTTAGGGTTCTAAAATAAATTTCCAAGTTAGGGCCACTAGGCTACTAGTGCTAAAATAGAGTTGTTTCACATATTTGCTATCCTAGGCTCATATTATGGTCCTAGACATGCGAATGTCTGCCATTAAGGGTCCATGATAATGGAGTTTTTGATTTATTCAAAGTCCTAGGATAATTTAAGCAAGTGAACAATTCGAGATCTATATCATTTAAGTCACAATATAAAAGACTCAACACAAGACATTTAATCAAACTTTTTGTGAAACAAAAATTTTTAGGGTTGTAAAATATACTTTATTTTCCCTAGTTATGCCTTGAATCCAAACACAAATGCTTGACTTTTCTCCAAGATTGATGAGTTAGTTTGTGGAAACATTGGCCAATTACCAAAATACCCTTCAGGGTATACATTCGACATAAAAATATCTCAGTACCTTAATGAACACTAAAATGATGATGAAATTATGAATTTACCCTAAATAAGGAAATTAAAATCCTAAAATTGGTTTAAAATGCAAAAATTACAATTAAGCCCTTAAATTTTTAAAAATTTCATTTCGTACCCCATTAAAAATCGAGAGAATGCAAAAAGTTTTAGGATAATTTGTAGACCCTTACAGAAGACCAGAAGAATAATAGAAGTATTTAAAAGTGTCAAAATGCAAAATTTTCTAAATGATCCCTAATATTTTCTAAATTAATGATTTAGTCCCTATACAAAATAAAATTATAATTAAAAACAAATAAATCACTAAAAAATCATACTAAAGATCATAGAATAAATTCGGCCAAATACCCATAGCATTAGAATAAAAATTTTGCTATTTTACAAATAAGCCCTTAAACTTTTTAAAATTACATTTGGTACCTTAACAAAAAAACTGAAAGCATACGAAAAGAAATTTATAATTTCTATACCCCACCAAAAAGCCATAGGAATATAGAAATATTTGAAATGATAAAAAATGACCATTTTACCCCTAAATGCTAAGATTTTCTAAATGTTCCGTAAATTTTTCAAATTTTATAATTTGGTCCCTACATGAAATAAAATCATAAATAAACACCAAATACAACATAAAAATTACAAAAATCACACCAGCAATCATAAAATTAATTTAGACAAGTACCTATGGCCACAAAATAATTTTTTTCATGTTTTGCAAATTAGTCCCTTAACTTTGAGGAATTGCAAGATGGCCCTAAAATGTAAAAATGCATAAAATATATTTGAAAATCCCCAAAAAAACTTTTTCCAGGGTGCAAAGGAGTTTCGGCCAAGCATGGATAATATATAAAAAAATTGAAGTTTCTACAATTTAATCATTAAATTTCCTATTTTTGCAAAACAACCTAAAAACATAAAATCAATACAAAAACAAACATAAAATCACCACAAGAAATTCCTATTAAATTCGGCCAAGGTGAGGACCAAGCATACATCAACATTTTGTAATAAAAAAATCATGAAAATAAGCATGAATAAATATCATCAAACTTAAATACAAAATTAAAATCATAAAAAATAAATATATGAATATGTAAATCAATATATTAACATGAAAATATTAAGAATAACAATATAAACATAAACACATATATACAACAAAACTAACATCTCATCAACAACAACAATATTTCATTAAAAAAAAATCAAGCTTTAACTAAAAAAATTAAATATAACAACAAATATATTGAAACTTGTTCATTGTCAACATGGTAGCCTTTCAACATTGATGACAATCCATGAGCTTAACATGATTTTGACTCACTATAAAGAAGAAAAATGATGGAAATAAGCAAAAATTACAAAATTTCTTTATGAAATTACCTTGAAAGGCTTGAAAACTTAAAATTTCTTGAAAGTTTCTAAGAAAAATGGCTAAATTTTGCTATGGAACTCATTAGCTATTTGGGAGAGTTTATCCCATGGCTTTTCAAGATGAGAGGGACGGCAAAAATGGTGGTGGAGGCCCCCGCCAAATTCTATTACTTTCTTTTATTTTTTTATTTAATATTTATTTATTTTATTTTATTTTTTTACTTTTCATTAATTAGGATTTGATTTAAATTAAAGATTTTTTTGTCATTTATTGAATGAAGTCATTCATGACATCATCAATTCTAGAGAGTTTTAAATGATGTTTTTGTAATCTGTAAAATTATACCATGAAAATTAATTAAAAGGACTAAATTGTAAAAAAAATTAAAAATTACGTATTTATAATAAAATTTCATATAATCAATTTAATTTAATCAAATAATAAAGCCAATTTTTATGTGCAATAAAAAATTAAAAATAGTAAAATCGTAAAATTTTACGAGAAAACCCTTATCAGGAAAGATTGTTATATGTAAAAAAAATACAAAATTCATAAAATAAATTGAATTTTGAAAAACTGATTTAATGCAAAATAAATAAAAATATTTGAAGAATTTTAAAAATGATAAACTTTAAAAAATCCTACCAAAAAATTTACAAAGTAGAAAACTCCGTATCTCGGTAACAAAAATCTAAAACTCATAAAATAAATTAAATTTTTTAAAATTGATTTAATATGAATTAAATAATATTATTTAAAGAATTTTAAAAATTATAAATTCAGGAAAATTTCTAAAAAAAATTACGAAGTAAAAAACTTCGTATTTTAAAAATGAGGAAAAATCTGAAAGAAAATGCAAAAAAATAAAATAAAATTTGACAAAATAATTTAATATGAATTAAAAATATTTGAAAAATTTTAAAAATTATAAATTCAGAAAAATCCCCTTAAAAATTATCGAGTAGAAAACTCAGCATTTTGAAAACAAGAAAAATTCTAAATAAAAATGCAAAACTTATAAAATAAAATGAATTTTGAAAACCTAATTTAATATAAATTAAATAATAATATTTGAGAAATTTTAAAAATCATAAACTCAGAAAAATCATCCAAAAAAATTTACGGGGTAAAAAACTCTGTTTCTTGAAAATATGAGAATTATGAAAGAAAATGCAAAAATTATAAAATAAAATAAATTTTGAAAAACTGATTTAGTAGTGGTTTAATGGAAATATTTAAAGAATTTTGAATTTCGAAGCTCGAAAAAATTTCACAAAAAATTTTATAGATAAAAAAAAAAAGTTTGTATTATGGAGTTGAAAAAATTTCTAAAAAATACATTGAAACTTATATAAAATGAATTAAATAAAACATATTATTCAAAATATTCATTTAAAAAATGGTAAAAATGAAAATTCAAAAATTAAAATAATTTTATTAAGAAAAATTTCATAAGTATGATATTCGTAGTATTGTTAAAAATTTAAAATTAATTACTAAAATGAACAACCTGACATTTTGTGTTATAAAATGCCAATATGAATTTTTTCTTGAATATTTCTGATTTTTCAAAGTGAGAATATGCATAAACACCACACTGGTATCAGTAACAATATACGACAGTCAATTTCCTAAATTTTTTAAAAAATTCTCAAAAAATTCCTAAAAATGAGAAATTTGACCATGATATCATCCACAGAGATAGATTTTCGAAATTTGAAAAAAGTTAAAAAATAATTTTACTCTTAAATATTCATCCTGTATATCCGAAAATAGAGATCAAAATATGAATTTTTCTATCACATGAACTTTGCTGAGAATCAAGAACAGGGCGAGGACCAAATAGACATAATTTTGTTCGGGTTGTTAAGCTTTGAAAAATAATCTAAACTTATACCAAGCATAACAATTAATTAACCAAAGGTGAATCGTTAAATTAAATGATAACCACGGTGGAACCTAAGTAAAAAAGGGTTGACTAGGATAAAACCATACAAGTCAACAAAAAGAAGTTGACTGCGATGAAAACTCCAATTCAAAAAATGAAAGAATTTAATCGAGACAAACCGATAGGTCAACATAGGTAAGGGTTGACCGAGACAAAACCTATAAGTTAACAAATGAAAGGGGGTTGATTATGACAAATTGACAATTCAACACAGGTAAGGGTTGACTGGGATGAAATCGATAAGTCAACAAATGAAAGGTTGACGATGATGAAATTGATAAGTTAACAAATGAACGAGGTCAATATAGGTAAGGGTTGACCAAGATGAAACCGATAAGTCAATATAGGTAAGGATTGACTGAGACAAAAAAGACAAGTCAACAAATGCAAAGGGTTGAGCATGATGAAACTGACAAGTCAACATAGGTAAAGGTTGACCAGGATGAAACCAATAAGTCAACAAATGAAAGGGGCTAACTGGGGTAAAACTGATAAGTCAACATAGTTAAGGGTTGATTGGGATGAAACAGATGAGTCAACAAATGAAAAGGGTTGACCAAGATAAAATTGATAAGCAAACATAGATAAAGGTTGACCAGGATAAAATTGCCAAGTCAACAAATGAAAGGGGTTGACCGAGATAAAGCTAACAAGTCAACATAGGTAAGGGTTGACTAGGACAAAACCAACAAGTTAACATAGATAAAGGTTAACTGGGATAAAACTAACAAGTCAACAAATAAAAGGGTTAACCAAGACAAAACCAACAAGTCAACAAATGAAAAAGGTTGGTCGAGATAAAATCAACAAGCCAATAAATCAAAAAGGTTGATTGGGACAAAATTGACAAGTAAAAATAGGTAAAAGTTAACCGAGATGAAATCAACGAGTCAATAAATAAAAGTGTTTGACTGAGAAGAAATCGATAAGTCAAGATAGGTAAGGGTTGATCGAGATGAAACTGACAAGTCAATAAATGAAAAGGGTTAGCTGAGATGAAACTGATAAGTCAACATAGGTAAGGGTTGACAGGATAAAACCAACAAGTCAATAAATGGAAGGGGTTGACTGGCGCAAAACCGATAGGCCAACATAGGTAAAGGGTGAGGTTGGTATCACGAACATATGAACTTACTCCTACTGTCACCTTTGACATAGAATCATCCTGGTGATCACAAAAGATTTGGTTCTAACATAAATAAACCTATTCCTGCTATACACCTTATCGATGATCATAAAAGATTTGGTTGAAACTTTTATTGACGCTTTAAATATCACCATCAAAGCTTTTTCAAAGCCTTCTTCACGTACCTTACCATAGGATCGCATGAAAAGGTAATAGATTTCTTCAAAGAATCATTCAATCTTTCCTGAAAAGTTATCAAATATCAAACTAGTGTTCGTCAATTCAAAGATAAAATTTATGAAATTGGATAAATATCATGCTTAAGGCATATTTGTAGACTTCTATTGAAATAACGAAAAATATCATATTTCATCAAAATTCCAAGATTTATGGAATGAGATCACCTTCTCATTCTAACCTAGGGAAAAAGTTTACTTGATTAAAATCTATGAAAATTCTAAAATAATTTTAACCACGAATTTTCTAATATCAAGAATAATGAATGTCCTATCTTTATCATGATGTTAAAATTTCTTATAATCAATAATCACCATTTGGGAATTCTTTGAATGAGATGAAAAAAATAACTTTAGAGGCACAAATAGGGTGGCACTCCTAAAATTTGTCTTGAAGAAATTGATATGACAAAGTCAATGTTTATCAAGACCAATTTAGATAGATATTCGACTCATAGGAGTTCTTTGAAAGACAAACAATCAAGTTATAACATCCTTTTAATTTTCAAATACAGTTGCCCGACAGGTGTTAAACTAATGCTAGTAAACGCCAAATCTCAAAGAATTGATTTGAAAGGCATTTGGTAAGTATCAATTTCTAAGGTTGGGTACAAAAGTTTTGAAAAATTATTTTGAAAGGAATTAATGTTAGGGTGTTTGACTCAACTTTTTGTTAAGGTCATGAAATTTTCATGGATATGGGATCATTTCTGAATTAGGATGACGAGTTCTCTCCCATTGGTGGCTATCTTTATGGATTTAGGAGCGATTCCTAAGCCTTTAAGCTTACCCCATCATATTATCAATAACTCAAAAATCATTCAAAAAGATGAAAATTTAAATAACTTCCTAGGAATAGCTCGATACTCAAATAGCCCTGTTTGATCAAAATAGACTTTGTTAGGTATGCAACGTAGGCCATGGTTCAAGGTTTAGAAAGAAAAGGATAACGAGGCCTAAATTAAGTGTTTAAGGGTTATTAAATCAAGGATTACTTTTCTTTAACAGAACTCGACCCTACATGTATTCCAAGACAAAACACATCTATATTCCTTTATCTACTTTTGCTTGCTTCCTTCTTTATTTTGAAGGGACTCAAAATTTGAACTTTCTCGATTTATTTTTTTTTTTACTTTGAAAAACTTAAAATTTGAACTTTTTTTTACTTTGAATATTTAAACTCGAAACTTGAACTTTTTTCACTTTTCACTTTGATTATTTGAACTTGGAATTCAAACTTTTTCCTTCTTCGAAATTTACTTCGTGATATTTAACTTGTACATCTTGTAACTATAGATTGGAATTTGCTCCTTCTGATTTCAAAGCTTCACTTCATTTTCCTCCCAGTGTGGATAGTGATCCTTGATTAGGGTTCAAAGAAAGAAAATAAATTATTAGGCTCAAAGGGGACTGTAAAAGGAATAATTTTTTATATTTGTGAAGGGATAGAGAAGAAAGACCATTTTTCATTTCAAACAAAACCATTTAAACTGGCAAGCATTTTGCTAGGAAAAAGGGTTGTCTTCTTTCAGAAATCATTTTAAGTGCCTCATTAACATGATGTTGCGCTAAATTTTTAAAGGTTTAAGGTATGCCCCTCAACATTTTCAACTTTATAGCCACCAATGAATTTTGGTTTTGGTTGAGCCTTCAGGAAAAAAAATCAAATTGGCATAGGAAAATCTTACATCTACATTAGGTCTTGGATTGAAAAGGTTTTATCCCAAGGAGAAAGTGTTTTTGGCTTAGTTTCGTTCTCATTCTTCCTAAATCAAGGATTTGGAAGAGTGTCATAAAAGTTATGGCCAAAAGGTTCTCTAAATATGGGAGATCTTAGAATTACTATCATTATTTTAACACATGTTGAACTATAGTTATCTAAGTCTTTCAAAATGTAACTTATTTTGTTCGACCTTCAAGGAATCCATAAAGGGATATTTGAGTGCAAAAGTTTATGGTTATGAAAAGTCTATGGTTGAAAGTCTAGGATAATCTTATAAATGGAAGTGGAAATTTTTTCCTTGAAAGAGTCTGATCTAATGGTGATCACTTATCAAAGAAAATTTTTTTAAAATGTACTTATTATCCTAGATATTGGAAATCATTATTAACAAAGCTCATATTATATGATAGGACACACAATGTTCACAATCTAAAATTATTTCAATATTCACAATTTCTAAAACATGTACAAAATTTTAAAGTTAAGATAGAAATTGCCCCTGTTGGCATACTACCAAAAAGTTAATGGCTTTTAGACTAATCATCTTTGATAGGCATCCATCAGTTTTAGATTTTGCTAAATTGGCATCCTTAGGGCTTAAATTATAGATCGGCTAATAGAACATCACGAGGTGTATCAAACTCTAGGTTCTCAAACTCGAAAATTCCACCAGATGTATCGTTATTTCCTATCATCTCAATCGTGCTTTGGGTATAGTCACTATATAAGACTTAATTCTTTATTGGACTATAGCAAGGAGTATGAATCCAAAAGCTTATTACGTAGCAAAAAAATCATTCAAGTAATTCAAGTCAAAATTTGCAGGAGCATTTGATTTTTCGGCAACCATGCTGGATACTCCAAATTATTATCCTCACATTGAATAGCATGCATTGGTTAATGAGATCCTTCGATAGAAAATGTTGCATCCTAGCCTTAGATTGTTCTACTTTAAGTAGGAGGCTTCCTAAGCTTTACAAAAACAGTGAAAAATCATTTGATTCTGCACGAACAAAGGAAAGAGCTTGGTGTGGAAAATTGATGAGGCATGGTGCACCTTTATCTTTTTTTTTTTTTATCCTAAACTGTTTCCTGTGTCCCTCTACTTTCTTAGAATTTTGAGTCAAAAAGGTTTGCATAAAAGGTCATAAGATATTAGGATAATTTAATTGAGACTGTAGAATGATAAAAGATTAGGGTTGAGGATGCAGTCTAAATGGATTTCCTTGCTTTCCCAACTTTCTATGATACTGGCTTCCATCGGCTATGAATTACCTTCTCATCCTCTTATATGCTACCTTAAGGTAATTGCTTTTTAGCTTGTACTTCTCCAGTTTTCCCACAAAAGTGTCGGTATAACATAGGACTATTTGTAAATTACTTTGGTCATAATTTTTCTTCTTTATTTCTTGTTGAGGTTTGGGACCGCCAATTCTTTTTGTGCAGCAATTCTTGTTTCTACCCTTTGTGATAGGGGTGCCAATATTTATGTGGATGGCTAGTGCTGAAGTGTTTTGAGTGCTTGCTGGTTGCATATTTTATGAACCCACTATCTATGCATCTTGAACATTGACTAGTACTTCCCAAATGCCTTGGCAGAAGTGTTGGTAATACCTTTTATCTAGTAGGAACTGGCTCTTTTGTCTCAAGTAGTTCCATTTTACTTTCAATTTGTGCATGTATTTTTTTCTTGTTATATGGTATCTTCCATTTAATGATTCATGTTATTTCACCTTAAAATATATATATAAAAAACTTAAATTAGTTTACATGAATAGGTATGTATTTTACCAATATTAATCTTTATTGACGTCCTAGTGTGATTGTCAATGAATGGAAAAATATCATAAACGAACGAATAAACAAATGAATGAATATGAATGAGTGAATAAATAAAAGAGCAAATAGTGTAGCATTTAATGAAATAGATTGGATGTTAGACAATTTGCTTTATCCCAATGAGGACAATTTGCTAAGTATTAGACATAGAGATTATTATAAAGGCAAACATCCGAAGAACTCAAGTCGTGATTCAATAGTATTGTTTCATTAATCCAAAATTTTGTAATTTATCCATTGATTGTTGGCGTACATAGCCATATTTAAAAGATTCAAAAGCAAAGTAACAAAAAGAATTTCTCTTCCAAATATTACATTTTCCTCATTGTGTTAGTGCTTCTAAGGGATTTTCAAAAACCCTAATCATTCATTTTTTAAACCTTTATTCACAAAATCTGGCAAGTAGCGTAAAAAGATATCTTCACAATCATTTGATTTCCCCTACAGTCTGATACTTCCAAATACATGATCCTTTTTCTTTCATGTAAACCCTCAACCATTTTTACCAGTCTATTGAGTAGATTTTCTATTCCGCGAACTTTATGGTTGAACTCTTCTTAGATGAACTCTAATGTGTTGACCTTTGCCTTTGAATTATCACCCATGTCATGATTCTTGAAATACAATAAATGAAATGAATTAGAACATTATGGAAATTATGAATGCATGAACATATAAGAATGTGAACTTTGTAGATGCATGAATGAATTTACAAGTTTCCATGCAATAAGAAAATGTTATGCCAAGAATATAAAAACTCTTTTGTAATATAACAAATTAATAAAAGTAAAATATATCATAATAACACAACATACACTTATTAATATGAAGAAAATCAAATCATAATAGTAAAGGGTTAGAAGTGTTCCCCTATGTGTACCTAATTCAGTGCCTTGTAGAAACAGCTATGGTTCTAATCTAGGTAAGGCCCCTATGATTTATTACATGAAGTTTAGGTTAGACATTTAAATAGGTTCTCGAATTGCTCCTTGAGTCTGGACAAACTAATGAGCTAACTTAATCCTTAACCATCGCAGGTTTATGTCGAAAAAAGTTTAATTCAAGTGGGAGTATCTTCTATGCCCATTACGAGGCTAACACCTCAGGCAGGCATAGGAATTTACACCCGGTAGGCTTTTCACTGGCCTAGACAAAGGCTAACATGTTAAAAGGTTGAGCTACTTTGCCCCCTCCTAAAATATCGAGTACCTATGCCCCCTCCATACGCTGAAGGAGAATCTAATGCATATGCATATGCGCAGCGTGTGCAGAGGAACAACTTACCTTTTATGACTCAACAATTTCAAAAATAATAAAAACCCTTATCCTAAATTCCCACCAAAAATAATGCTGCAAAGGAAACAAAATGATTAGTGAAAAAATATGAATAATATATAGCAAAATTTTTACATAGGCCAAAAATGCAATAAAAAATTGAGTTGAAAATATCAAGAATTGTAGTTAAATACCAATTGAAATCAAATTAATCAAAATTTATTTAGCATGAGATTAGTTTTAGGCCTGACTCTCTAATTTGTCTCCAGTGGAGTCGCCAAGCTATCGCAACGTGGCCCGGATACAAATCCCAACCAGCTCGACTTAAAATGATAGATATACCCCTTATTCTTATATATATCTATATATCATTATTTTCTTTTATTTTAGGGGCCATATATCATTATTATTATTCTTTATTTTTTCACGTCCGGGGACTAAGTTACCGAGATGAATCGCCCACTCGATTTAACTCTAAACAGTATTATGAAATGACCATTTATTTTAGAGTCACCACCAATCTTATTTTGGCCAGGTGAGATTGGTCACCTACAAGAGTTTATATTTTAAAGATTGCGAAACCCATAAAAACAAACTCTGAAGTCTGCGCTCTTACCAGAGATCGTTTAAAAGGGCCTGAGAGTCGATTACAATCATAAGTAAAGATCGACCTTCTCGTGATGCCCGATAATCGGTACTTTATTAATCGCGTGTTAACTTAAATTTTAATTTTTATTTGATTTTAGTATTTAATAAAATATTATAATTCTCATAATATTTTATTAAATAAATTTATTATTCTGAGAAAGTTAGGTTTTATTATTTTAGTAAATCACAATATCATTTGTACCCACGCGGAGAACCAAGAGGATACAAGAACTTTTAACAATCTCTTTCATACCCCACTGGAGAACTTGGGCAATATGAAAGGTTTTTATTTTTTTAAAAATTGAAAAATTTTGACTTTCATTTTAAAAAGGGTGTCTAGTTATTAAATAGTCTGTAGAACCCCTCGCATATTCTGGTAGGAATTTCACGTATTAATTTGACTATGAGATATTACCTTAATTTTAAAAAATATATATTTGATTTTATTAAGAATATTCCTAAGACCTAAAAATGAGCCGACATGATGAACCTTTTCCTAGGGTGTACTTTTGACATTAAAGTATCCCAGTAAACACATAGGACTTGGTTCTAATGCAAAATTACTAAAACGTACTTAGGGTATACGTTCCACATGAAAGTGTCCCGGTGACCTTTAAAAGCTCAAAAATAATACTAAAAGTCTGAACCTATCCTAAATATGCACCATTGGCATAAAAGCATCCTAGTGCTTACCTAAGACTCAGTTTTTAAAATTACCAAAATGTATCTAAGTATACCTTCGACATGAAAGTATCACGGTACCCTAATGGACACTAATATGGTAATGAAATGACAAACCTGTCCTAAATATGCACCTTTGGCATAAAAGCATCTCGGTTACTATCTAGGACTCAATTTTTAGGAAAAATTACAAAAATGCCCTTAAGGTATATCTTCGACGTTAAAGTATCCTAGTATCTTAACGGACACTAAAATGGTGATAAAGTGACAAACCTATCCTAAGTATGCACCTTTGGCATAAAAGCATCCTGTTTACTATCTAGGACTCGGTTTTAGGTAAAATTACCAAAATACCCTTGAGGTATACCTTCGACGTGAAAGTATCTTACTTAACGGACACTAAAATGGTGATAAAGTGACAAACCTATCCTAAATATGCACCTTTGGCATAAAAGCATGCGATTACTATGTAAGACTTAATTTTTAGGTAAAATTACTAAACTACCCTTAAGGTATACCTTCGACGTGAAAGTATTTCGGTACCCTAACGGACATTAAAATGGTGATGAAGTGACAAACCTATCCTAAATATGCACCTTAGGCATAAAAGCATCCCATTTACTATCTAGGACTCGATTTTAGGTAAAATTACAAAATACCCCTTAGGGTATACCTTCGACGTGAAAGTATCCCAGTACCCTAACGGAGACTAAAATGATGATGAAATTATGAATTTACCCTAAATAGGAAAATTAAAACCCTAAAATTAGCTTAAAATGCAAAAATTACAATTATACGTCTAAACTTTTAAAATTTTATTTTGTACTCTACGGAGAACTGAGAGAATATGAAATATTTTAATAATTTTTATACCCCTACGAAAGACCATAGAAATAATATAAATATTTAAAAGTGTCAAAATATCGTATTAGCCTTAAAATGCAAAGTTTTATAAATGATCCTTCATATTTTCTAAATTTATTATTTAGTCCCGATACAAAATAAAATCATAATTAAACATAAAAGAGATCACAAAAAATCATAAAAATCATA
>JBBYHL010450409.1:0-19932 GCA_038381835.1 Adansonia madagascariensis | reverse complement strand
AAAAATCATAAAAATCATACCAATGATCATAAGATAAATTTGGCTAAGTACCCGTGGCTTTAGAACAAAAATTTTATGATTTTGCAAATAAGCCCTTAAACTTTTTTAAATTATATTTTTTACCCTAATGAAAAATTGAAAGAATACAAAAAGAAATTTATAATTTCTATACCCCACCGAAAAGCCATAGGAATATAGAAATATTTGAAATGACTAAAAAAGACCTTTTTACCCCTAAATGCTAAGATTTGCAAAATGTTCACTAAATTTTTCTAATTTTATAATTTGGTCCCTACATGAAATAAAATCCTAAATAAACACCAAATACATCATAAAAATTTAAAAAAATCACATCACCAATCATGAAATTAATTTGGCCAAACAACTATGGCCATAAAACAATTTGTTTCACGTTTAGCAAATTAGTCCTTTAACTTTGTAGAATTGCAAAAAGACCCCAAAATGTAAAAAATGCATAAAATAAATTTAAAAATGCCTTTTAAAAAAACTTTTACCATGGGGCTAAGGAGTTTCAGCCAAGCGTTGATAATATATTAAAAAATTGAAATTTTTACAATTTAATCCTTAAATTTTCTATTTCTGCAAAACAACCTAAACACACAAAATCAATACAAAAATAAGCATAAAATCACCACAACAAATTCCTATTAAATTTGGCCAAAGTGAGAAGCAAGCATGCATCAACATTTTGTAATAAAAAATCATGAAAATAAAGATGAATAAATGTCATCAAATTTAAATACAAAAACAAAATCATAAAAAATAAATATATGAATATGTAAATCAACATATTAACATGAAAATATTGAGAATAACAATATGAACATAAACACATACATACAACATAACTAATATCTCATCAATAACAACAATATTTCATAAAAAAAAAGCTTTAACTAAAAAATTAAATATAAAAACGAATATATAGAAAATTGTTCATTGTCAACAAGTTAGCCTTTCAACATGGACTAAAATCCATGAGCTTAACATGATTTTGACTCACAACAAAAAAGAAAAATGATGGAAATAAGCAAAATTACAAAATTTCTTCATGAAATTACCTTGAAGGGCTTGAAAACTTAAAATTTCTTGAAAATTTCTAAGAAAAATGGTTAAATTTGGCTATGGAACTCATTATCTATTTGGGAGAGTTTATCCCATGGTTTTTCAAGATGGGAGGGACAACAAGAATGTTGGTGGAAGCCTTCACCAAATTCTACTACTTTCTTTTGTTTAATATTTATTTATTATTATTTTTACTTTTTATTAATTAGGATTTGATTTAAATTAATGATTTTTTCTCATTTAGTGAATGAGGTCATTCATGATATCATCAATTCTAGAGAATTTTAGGTAATATTTTTGTAATTTGTAAAATTGTACGATAAAAATAAATTAAAAGGAATAAATTGTAAAAAAAATTAAAAATTATTTATTTATGATAAAATTTCATATGATCAATTTAATTTAATCTAATAATAAAAAAAATTTTATGTACAATAAAAAAATATTAAAAATAGTAAACTCGTAAAATTTTACGAGAAAAACCTATATCGGGAAAGATTGTTATATGTAAAAGAACGTAAAATTCATGAAATAAACTGAATGTTGAAAAATGGATTTAATGTGAATTAAATAACAATATTTGAAGAATTTTAAAAAATATAAGCTCAGAAAAATCCTACCAAAAAATTTACTGAGTAAAAAACTCAATATCTCGGTAACAGAAAAAATTCTAAAACTGATAAAATAAATTAAAATTTTCAAAACTAATTTAATTCATATTAAATAATATTATTTAAAGAATTTTAAAAATTATAAATCTAGAGAAATCCCCCCAAAAAATTACGAAGTAAAAAACTTCGTATTTTAAAAACAGAGAAAAATCTAAAAGAAAATGCAAAACTCATAAAATAAAATAAAGTTTGAAAACTAATTTAATATGATTTAAAAAAAATATCTGAATAATTTTAAAAATTATAAATCCATAAAAGTCCCCTAAAAAAATTATAAAGTAGAAAACTCAATATTTTGAAAACGAAGAAAATTTTGAATGAAAATGCAAAACTTATAAAATAAATTGAATTTTGAAAACCTAATTTAATATGAAGTAAATAATAATATTTGAAGTATTTTAAAAATCATAAACTCAAAAAAATCTTCCGAAAAAATTTACAGAGTAGCAAACTCTGTATTTTGAAAATGGGAGAATTATGAAAGAAAATGCAAAACTCATAAAATAAAATAAATTTTGAGCAGATTTAATGGTGGTTTAATGAAAATATTTAAATAATTTTGAAGTTCAAAACTCAAGAAAATTTCACAAAAAAGTTTACAGATAAAAGAAAACTCGTATTCTAGAATGAAGAAAATTTTCAAAAAATACATTAAAACTTATAAAAAATAAATTAAAGAAAACATATTATTCAAAATATTAATTTACAAAGTGGTAAAGATGAAAATTCCAAATTCAAAATCCAAAATCCAAATAATTTTATCGGGAAAAATTTCATGAGTATGATACTCATGGTACTATGAAAAATTCAAAATTAATTACTAAAATGAACAACCTGACACCTTGTTGTATAAAATGCCAATATGAATTTTTCCTTGAATTTTTTTATTTTTCAGAGTGAGTACCAACACATAAATACCACACTGCTATCAGTAAAAATATACGACAGTCAAATTCTCAAATTTTACAAAAAAATCTCTAAACATTCCTAAAAATGAAAAATTTGACCATGATATCGTTTGCAAAGATAGATTTTTGAAATTTGAAAAGAAATTATTAAAAATAATTTTTTTAAAATATTCATCTTGTATATCTAAAATTAAATATCAAAATATGTTTTTGTCACATGAACTTGTAGCCATTTAAATATGACTAAAATGGTTTTAAAAATATCTTAATCATCTAAAAAAGATCGTTCCCAATGAGGCGGCCATTAAGTTCTCAATTTCGGATATTCGGTATTATTGGAAAAGAGACCCAGATGAAATTAGGTGTCTACAGCCTGAAAAGTCTATTTGGTATAAGTCGCTCAAGTGGCTATGGAATATGTTCTCATGTGCCAGTTGTGTATATTAGTCTTCAAACTTGCGATATCAGGTCATTTTGTATGGAAAGTGTCATATTTTGATTCCATCACGAATGAATCCACAATAGATGGATGCTTATGGTAGGGTGGTTTTGGGTATGGCATGAACCATGTAAAGGTGGATGAGTGCTCCAAAGAGAATTCATCACTCTGAGTGACATTGGAGATATATCTCATCTATTCTTAGCTTTGGTTAACTTGATAAAGTCATTGGCCAACACATGATGAATTTAAAAGAAATTATTTCTCTAAATTCATAAGGCTAATCAAAAGCTATAAGAACTATTATGGATTGATAAGGAGTAGACACTACACCATGCTCATAGTCTTTTTGGGATATTTGGTGAAAGGATCAAAATACGCTGAGAGGCTGGTTATTGAAAGGTTTCTTAAGAGGTCATTTGGACTCTTTCTGTATATTGGGTGGCCGTGATGCCTTGCTAGAAGCCAATCTTGGTCTATGAATATAAATATACTTATTGGGTAATTATTTATATTGTCATTATGATGGAAGCCTAGTGGATCAGACATAATAAAATGATCTATTAGATTAAAAACGAGATTTAATTAAGTACAATTTAATAAAATAAAAGGTGCAATGAGGAGGACTTAATTGAATAAGTTCTATTAAGAATAATTTAAGACATAAATTAGACTTACAAAATCTAATTAGAGATGTCATAATATGGAAACAAAGATAAGAATGTCTTATCAAGAAATGTCTATTTATTGACATGGTTTTTAGGGATAGTATTAAATAAAGTCAAATAATTGTATTTGAAAAATCAAATAATTATTTAATTAATTATTTAATATTATTTACATGAAGTAAAAATTATTTTACTTAGGTTAGAGGGTTAGAAAATTTAATAGAAAATTTAATTATGAATTAAATTATCTAAGATGTAAATTAAAGGGGTTGGGGCAAAAACCTTAATTATCAAGTCAAGAGAGTTTAGATGTGAACTACTCTAAGTTGGGCTTGCTAATGGGCTAGGCATATGGAATGGCTATCTTTGGTGTGCTATTAGGCTAAAATATTAATAAGTTGATACTAAGGCCCAATCTTAGACAAGCTAATTAAAATAGTTTTAATTAGATTCGGGAAATACTCCAAAGTGAGGCCATCTTCTGGGCATGTTAGTAATAGGCTTAGTTGACCCATTAGTCAAGCCTAACCTAGCCCAAGGTGTATTTAAATACATTATTAAGATTTTTGGCTGATAAAAAGCATTAGAAAAACCTTAGGCATTCCAGGCGATTGTGAAAATTTGCATTCCAAGTGATCAAAAAGTGTTTTTGATCACAAAAAAAGATGAAAAAATAGTTTTCTATCCTAAAGGAATCAAC
This sequence comes from Adansonia madagascariensis, assembly GCA_038381835.1. NCBI lineage: Eukaryota > Viridiplantae > Streptophyta > Magnoliopsida > Malvales > Malvaceae > Adansonia > Adansonia madagascariensis. The sequence goes on along the minus strand of JBBYHL010450409.1, from coordinate 15,460 downwards.
TAGAATAAAAAACTATGATTCTTGGATCCATCTTGCATCTGCAAAAAATTTCTCTCTTCATTAGTGCAACAGGTAAGGGAATTATTCCCGGATCACTTTAAATTTATACCCGGTGGCAAGCTACATTTTGGTTGAGATTTAAAAAGCCTTCTGGCTAGTATCAAAGAATCACTAAACCTCATGACGGCTCCAATAGGCATCTATGTGGATCATGATTAAAGGTAAGACATTTTGCTACTTTTGGCCTCAAAAAGGGATTGTAATAATCAACCCATGATGCGTTCATGGAGGGATCAGCACACTTAGAGTTATGAGTCTCTAAGTAGTTATGATTTCTATCAGATCTACATTTTAAAATTGCTATCTGATCACATGTACATTTTTTCCTAAGATCCTGAGGAAATTGTTTAATCTGGTTATTTATGTTTAATTTTGATTAAATTTTTATACTTATATTGTATACATGAGCTTGAGATTTTCCTTTTCAGGAGAATAAAGTATGAGCTTAAAGGTGGTAGTATGGACAGGGGGAAGTTTTGTGAGGAAGATGAGTGGGAAATAAAGGTTTTTTAGAGGTTTTTGAAGGTTGCCAAGGGAAGCTACGAAACTAAAGGAAATAAAGTTTTTTGGTCTGTGTAAATGTGGTTTGTCTGTGTGTTTTATTAAGCCGAAGTTGTTTTATGCCCTGTGAATAGCCAAGCACCAAAGCATGAAGTGAGGGCAAGTTTAGACTTTCCATATATACCAAAAACTACTTATGCAGTCTATAGATGAAAAAAACCAATATCAACCTAGAATAACTAATTTTGCCATGAAAATGTCCTATTTTCTAACCATTTAGGTCTCAAAATGTCAATTAGACCTAATTTAAAACCCAAAGGTAAGGCATGGCATGAATTTAGTGATGTAAAGAGCCAATAGCACAATCAAACTGGTATTTTGAATCAATTTTGTAGCTACAAAAAAGTGTCATGATTCAGGCAAAATGCCCAACTGTATTGCTACAATGGTTATTGTATCGATACATTAAGTTCTTTTGCTTAAGTGTATCGATATAAGTGGGAAATGTATGCAACAAATATATTGATACAATCACCCTTCGTATTGATACAACATTGTTTTCTCTAAGTTTAAAGACATGGTAGCCCTTTTATTGATACACTAAAGCCATGTATCAAAACCTTCAATTAAAAATAAGGATTTTGCTCACCTTTGGCTCTCTAAACATCTTACCTTAGTCAAAAACAATGGAAAATGGATTTGCGCTTGCCTACTTATTCCTAATAATGCTTTGTGATGTTTGCTACAAATACCCTAACAAAGTTAAGTGTCTAAATTTGGTTGTCACTTTTACAGTAGATTTGGTCGACAATTCTTATATTTTTTAGGCAAGTATTTGCTTGTTACTTAAAGTACAAGAATTAGGCTTTTACCAAAAAAATTGATCTTTTTTACTCCAATATCTTTTTCCATCTTGTGATTATGACATTATAAGTTCATTAATATCCTCATGTTTTCCTTTTATTCTCCAAAATAAATTTAAAATTTAAAAGCAAATATAAGTAACCAAAATAAAGATAGAAAATATAACAAAAACTAAGAATAGAGAGTTTATAAATTGTGTGATTTATGAACTTATAATGGCAAAATGTTTTTCAATTTCATTATCACATTTTAATATAGTTATTCCAGAATTATGCACTAGATTTATCACTTGCAATCTAGTTGTAATTCATGCATCAGTTTTAGTGTGGACTGTAAAAGATCTAAAGAAGAAAAAGTTGATTACATAAAATTAGCTTCCTTTTGTATTTTGGGCTTGATGTGTTTGATTTAAGTAGAATTTATGTTGAATTAAAATAATAAATGGCAAGCAAACAAATTCACACCTATAAAAAGATGAATAACCAAAAATAAACTATGAAGCATGATTATCTTCTAAAAGATATATATGAAATCAATTTGTGTTCTTATAAACAATAAATTGTTGTAAACGCACACCTATGAACAATGCAAATTCATTCTTTAGGCAGCAATGCTTCAACTTGAGCTGTATGTGAACTATGAGATTTCACATTTTAAGCACCACATCAATATATAAATGTTTCGAACTCATATAAAACGAAACATAACAAACCCACTCAACATTTCTCCTACTTGTTTGTGCAAATAGTAATAAAATGATGTAAACTAATTCAAACATGTCCTTTGAAAATCTAATAAATAACACTAATTAAAAGATAAATCATAAAGTCTTTTATCATTTCAACTGTGATAGATGCTTAAGAACTAAATCATTAATACTTTTCATATTTTTTTTAAACTTTCTCGTAAGGACATTTGAGCTTGTGGTATTTAACCCTAAATATATAAGTACAAAATTAAAATAACTATCACAATAAAAATAAGAGAAAAATCTTATTTGTTATCAAAATAAAACATTATTTGCAAATAAATACTTATGATTATAGATTGATTCATTGCTTATAATTTCGAAAAAAGTTAGGAAAATAAAATATATATGATAATATCTTTTTTTCAAATTCAAATATAATCAAGAAACTTAAAGTAGCAATGTGAATTGAGATACCATAAGTTGACTAGATGAATTCAAAATATTCAAATTGTATTGTTGAGTGTTAACTTGTATTTGTCATCAAATATTCAAATATATAAATAATATAAAAAATAAATATAGATCTTGAATTTTATTAATATACTATTTGTAATTACCAAAACAATTTGAAATTTTTAGTAATTTGATTCAATCCATTGGTACTATTATGGTATGAAGACCGAGCAATTTGGCATAATTTCTATGAACTTTTTATAATAAAAGTAGTTAGATAGGCTTAAAAAAAATTAAAATGATTAAATAAAATAATTCTATCTTATCTATGAAAAAAATATTTTTTAAACATATAACAAAAAAAAAAAAACTCAAAGTAAAAAATATAACTATATTAAGAATTTATCGTTCTTACTTACCTTTTCAATATAAAGTTTTCATTAATTTATCAATTTGATGATTTCTATTTCTTATATTTTTTTTCCAATGCACTTTTGGCTCTCTAATAAGATCAACTCTTTTCTTTTAGGGTTTACATTTGAATCCTTTCAATTTTTCCTTTTATGTCTAGTTTCATCAACTTGACAAAACTTTTTTCACTTGTTCAAACACTCTTCAACTGATATCTATTTTAAAGCTACCTCAACTTTGCAAAATGTCTTTTTTCCATCATCCATAATAACATTAAATGATTGCTTACTCACTGCAGCTTGTACTATTAAATGAGAACCATCCAAGCAAAGTTTTGTAATGGGTGCCTACATCTACTTTAGGATCATTATCTAATAGACATGGAAAATTTTATTATAACTCCAATCTTTTCTTGTTTCATCCATTTTTTTTAATATGTGCCGATCAAGAACTCATATAAAATTCTAAAATGAAAGCACCTCTAAAGCATGAACACATAAAATACTAGCAAATTCAAATTTCTTACAGCTACAAATGACTGCAGAATTTAACAAATCAAAGATAATTATATCATGACGAGGTTTTTTTTTTCTGAAGGAATAACTTTGTAAATATTAATAGTCCCCGTACTTTCATTAGCATGCATCTCATAATCCCAAGTAAGCCAAAGTTCATTTGAAAAAAATTTAAAAAATGTTTTACATATTTGTTGCATGCTTCAATATCTTCAGTGGCTATGGTAGAGATAACTTGTTTGATTATCGTTATAGTCAGCTTTCAAATTTTTGTATTATCTATCAACTAGTAAACTTTCAAAGTGATGAAAGAATTGGAATATATCATAATTATAACCAATGTACATTTTTATTTGATTATTCATAATCTCACTTCTCTGAGTAGTGAACATGTGTAGTAAAGGTTTACCGTCTATAAACTAGAGCCTATTTCTCACTTAATTCGAATTGTCTCCAATTATTATTCTTCATATATTTTGCAAGCATCTGATCCTATACATTTATAAAATCTTCCTCTTAATCAGATCATAAACATAACTACTAATATTTTTAATAGAACTATTAAATCTCTCAAATGCATCATTAAGGTACTTAGCTGCATGATACATATGTTATAACTATATGATGCATATGCTATGTACACAAATAGTGGCATGTTTTGGGTCACTATAAGCAAGCACTCTTGCTATTACAACATCTTGATCTATAAGAATTGTTATTGGCTTTTTGTTCCCTAACATTGCTTTCAAAAATGAATTGAATATTTAGATAAAAGTACTGCATGTTTTATCATGTTGCACCAAAGATAGTATTTTGCTCATGATGGTTAACATCGACAAATAATGCAAAAGGTCTACCATCTGTATTTTTCCTACATTTTGTATCAAAACATACCACATCTTTAAAAATTCATAATCTAATTTGATCTTACTATCTGTCTTGAAAATATTTGTTTATGAAGTCATCAAGATCAACTTGTACAGTATACAAAAATTTAGGATCGTCATTCTACATATTATGTAGATACTCCAATATGTGGCTAATATTTTTAACTTTCATTTCTTCTGCTCTTTTAGTGTGTAAGTAATTGTTGCAGTGTTAGGGAGTAAAACCAAGATTTTAGAGTCCACCAACTTTCTTAGCAAAAAATCCAACATTTTTTTGTGGCGCTAGTCTGAAGCAATTAGCAATTTCAAGTTCAATAACTTGGTAAGGATTAATTATCCTTTGAGATTTTAGAAATATATGCTTAGCAGGAAAAACAAATGCATGACAATGATTTGCAATAAATTTTGTAACTCACAATTTATCAGAAAATTGTAAAACTTTTAATATAACTAACCACCTAAATCTTGTTTCTAGACTGTGTATCTGACATCATCATTTTTTATCCTTTTTTGAATACCTTGACAAAAACAACAAACAACCCTATTTAGCCAATTATCATACTCACTTTTATGCCTTTACTTTTTCAAATACTAAATCCTACTTCTTTGTTATACTTGTTATAAAATCATAAACATCTTAATCTATATCAACTTCCATGCTAAATTTTGGAACACATCCTTTTATTAATTCAATTGATGTAATAATATCAATTTTTATAAAATCTAATCTTTGACATAATTGACTTTTAATAATCATTGAATTTGTATTGTTTTTGTCCATGACCTAAAAAAAAATGAGCAATTAAGTTAATTTTATTAAAAATGAAAAAATTAGAAATAAAATGATGATTGGTTATGGACAGAACTAGTATCTTTCATTACTATAAGTTTTCCACCAAAACCAAAAGTAAAAAGTACATATGAAGGACACCTAGCAGATGATCTCCTTGTGTGATAAGCATAAATGCATCAATAATAATTAAAGTATAAAATATATTTAAATTTAGGATTGATAGGTGTATTATAATTTTTAACTGTATGACCTTACACATTCTTAAAAATAATAGTTTTTTGAATCTGTTTTTAAATTTGGATAAGATTATAGTTTTAAATTTTTTATTAAGTGAAATGATTTACAACTTTAGTCCAGATGAGCTTAAGCATTCTTTAGTAAAATACAACATAAATCATTTAAAAATAATAATTATAACATAAAGTGTAATTTGATTAGCTTAGTTTCACTTTAGTCAAGCTAAAGTAATCTGCATAATTTTTTTGTAGAAATTATCCAAAACAACTAGAAAAAATCCAAAACAAAAAAAAAAAAGAAAAAAAAAGGTTATGCCTAATTGCAATGCAGTCTTCAAATAATTGTTCACAAATTATGGAAAAAGACTTATGACTTCTTATTTACAAACAAAGTTAACAAAAGATTGTCTCATGAATATCTTTTGTTTTTTGTGTGTACATATATTAAAAAATAAAGTGAATGGCATAAAAGAGAAATTATAAAACAAAAAAAAAGCTTACCAAAAAATTTTTCTCTATTGATTTTTCACATGTGCACCTGGTTTTGTATTTGTTGATTCTTCTAGGCAAAAATTTTTTACTAAGAAACTTTTTGATTTTGAAAAAGTAGCATAAGTGAAACGAGGGTTTTTTATATCATTATTGATAAAAAAAATTTTATTTCCGTTAATGTGCTGTTTTCAAATTAATTCCAAAAATGTGCTCGTTTTTTATTTTACGTTGAGAACTCGCCAAATATGATGGAAACTCGCCAACCGAATGGCAAGTTTCCAACGAGGGATATGAATCAAAGCATGGCGAGTTCCTACTTAAGAAAAATTATAAAAAAGTAAAAGTAGCAAATAATTATTAAATAAAAGTGAAAGCAAAAAAAATAATTTCAAAGAAGAGAATGATATTTATTGAAATTATTAATAAAGAAATTAAAATTACTTATTTACCTCTCTTTGGTCTGTTGGCCGACTCTTCCCATATATATTTAAATTTTTATATCCAATTTTTAAATATTAATATATTTATATTTATACTAAATTTAATATACTCACACAACATATCAAAAACTCATAATAATTTTAAATTATTAGCATATATCATTACTATCATATCAAAAATTAAAAATCTATAATATTTATTCAAGTATAAATCTAAAATTGTATCATTTATCTTATTATTATAAAAAAAAGAAAAACATATGTGTTGAGAACTCGTTTTCTGACGTGATAGATAATATTTGACTAATGACTACTAGATTTTTTGAAACCCGAGAGATTTGACAGATGCATGAGAAATCAGATTTCTTCTGATACGATAGATAATTTATATATTTATACATAATTTATATAAAAAATATATATATGAGGAGAGTTGATTAGCAGATTAAAGAGGTAAATAGATAATTTTAATTTCTTTATTAATAATTTTAATAAATATCATTTCATTCTTTGAAATTATTTTTCTGCTTTTACTTTTACATAATAACTATTTGCTAATTTAACTTTTTTGAATTTTTTTTTTTGTTATTAAGTGGAAACTTGCCATCTCTTATGGCGAGTTCTCAACAGTAATTTTTTTTTCTGTTAGAAACTCACCATATAGCATGGCGAGTTTTCAATTAATTAACTCGCCACTCTCCATGGCGAGTTCTCAGTATAAGTAAAAATTAGCCTATTTCGAGAATTAATTTCAAATCTGTTGTAAATAAAGAAATAAAAAATTTCACAATATTTGTATAAAAAGCCGTTAAATGATTGGAGTGTGGAAGTAAAAAAAAAAATTAAAACCTAACATTAGGTTAATAAAATTGTTAGCAAACAATTTAGAAAAACTTATTTTGGACACATGATAGCTGTATATTTAAAGGGCACAAATGGATGCAGCAATAAGGGATAGAGGAATTCTATTTGCAAACATAGTTTCTATCTTTAATCCTCTCTTTTCTTTATTTTTTTTTTTTTTACAAATGAAGCTATAACATGGGGATGAAGGAAATGATACAGATGCTAAGATTCAAACTTCAGACCTACTAAATGCCACTATAGTTACACGAACTAACTGAGCTAAGCTTCAAGTTTCCTAATCCTCTTCTTTCGTGATTATTTTTCCTTCAATGTAATGAAACATTGATCTATTTAATTTAAACTTAACATTCTAACCAGAGGTGGCAATTGGGCAAATTCTGATCGAGTCATTTTAGATTCAAGTTGGGGTTATTTTGGGTTGGAGCTATTTCAAGTTTGATTCCTTTTGGATTCGAGCTTTTCAAGTTAGGGCAATTTCGGGTTTAAGTGTTTTGGGTTCATTTCTTTTTAGATGTTAGTCACTTCGGATTCAGGTTCAAGTATGTTTACATCATTTTTATTTTATGTTAAATATAATAATTTTTACATAATTTAAATATTTACATTTAAAAATTTATTATTAATTTTTAAAATAAGCTTTTGTTATAATATGATATTTTTAATTATATTTATATATTAAAATCAATATTTATTAGATATAAAAATTCATTTGTTAAATAATTTATTATAAAATTATGATGTATTATAAATTAATCATACTAAAATTTAAAATAGTTAATTTGATTAACTTGATTTCAACATGTAAATACATTATAATTTATATTTATGCACATATAAATATAATTTTTACACACTAATAATTAAATCAAAGTAGGCAAATAACTGTATTTGAAGAATAAAAAAAAGTAGAAGATTAAGATTTAAAAGTTAGAAAGACAATATAGAAAAGAGCACTACTAATTTAATTAGTTTTTAATTATTTGTCATAATGATCCAATTTTAAGGATAATTATGAAAAAAGCCATCATCAAAATTACTTCATATGTATAGTATATATAGTACATATTTAATATTTTAATGTTTTACCATTTGAACAGCAAATATTAAAGAGTAAATACTAATGAAGAAAAAATGATTAATTTTAGATCTGATACAATTATAGGACACATAAACGACACATGATATATAAGGTAATATTATAATTGTACTTGATTAGGTTATATAAGTCGAGTTCAATTTTAGAAGTCTTTTCTTTTGAATTATGTTGGACTTCATTTTAGAAGTAGAGTTATTTTATTATTTAATTATTGGGCTAAGTTTTTACTATTGGGCTTTGAGGCTTAAAATAAGCTTAAAGCAACTTAAGCTTATTTTGGGCTTTGCCTTATTGGGCCCACATATTCACATGTATCAAAGCGCTTTTCTAGCCATTATAACCCTTCACTAAAGTTTGGTAGAGTTTTTTGTTTTTTATTATTTTTAAGCAAGCTTATAACATGATACTTCTAATTATATTTAGATTTTAAATCAATATTTATTATTATAAAAAAGATAAAAAATTAATTTGTTATATAAAACTAACTTGTTAAATAATCTATTATAAAAAAATTAATAATTAAAATTTTTATTTTATAAAAAACATTTAATTACATTTGATCATTCTTATATTTAGTATAAAATTTAGGTTTAAATTTGGGCCAGTCATAAGTTTAAGTTTTCTGAGTTCGAGCCTTATTGGGCAAGAATTTCCAAGTTTAAGTTTTTTGTTTCTTTTTTTTTTTTTGTTCAAGTTTTGAGCTTAAGTCATTTTAGACTCAAGGCATTTTAGATACAAGGTTTTGAGTCGTTTAGTTTTTGGTAAATCAAGTTCAATTCAAATTTAGGATATTTTAAGATAGATTTTTAAGTTTAGGTTTATTTTGTCACCTCTAATTTAAAGTGGACATAAAAAGTGGAATATAAATGTTCATTAATTATTTACCATCTTATTGTTTACTTAAATATATTTTAAATTAGTTTTAAGTTTGTAATGTATCTTATATTTTAAATCACATTATTATTATCATCAATAATGAAGTCATATTATAAGGATTAGTTAAAGAAAATTTATATCACTAAAAATGAATTTAAGTAATGTTAATAAGATTATTAAATTCATATTACTTAATTTTTTTCCAATATAACTACCTAACTTATGTTAAATCCTATAATCAATGGCTAACACTACTAGGATAATAATCAAATCACATTATCAAGATTAACTAAATAACATTCATATTACTTAAATTTATTCTCAATCTAATTTCTTGAGTTATGTGTAAATAGTGCTCATGGTGGATTTATTAATTTCAATAATTACAAATTCTATTTAGTAAGTTTAAGTTAATGAATTTTACAATTATAAAAATGAAACTCATCTTATTTAAATCTCTTCTTGGTCTAACTACTTGAGTTACATGCATGTAAACATCATTAATGATGAATTAAGTAATTTTCAATTATTATAAATATATTTATTAAGCTAAAGTATATGTTTATCATTATTTTCAATGGATGTTATTATTGGTAAATTAATCTAAATATTTAAATCACATTTTCATAATGAATAATAAAATAATATTATGAATATTAATTAAATACATGTAACAGTCACTTCAAACTCTCCATAAAATTCATATTACGAATATTCCGTGCTTTTTAAATGAAATAAGCATTTTCATCTTTATTAGCAAAAACTAAATAGAATGGTAATTCCATTCCATGTCTCTTTTTGTTATTTTTCATAATAGCATTTTTTGTTATCAATTTATAAAAAAATAAATTCAAACATTAGAGAATATGAAGTTTATATGTGTAGAAAACATACCAAATTCTATTACTTAATGGTTCTACTAGATACTAAATCAAAGAAAAATAAATAATATAGTCACATATATATTCCTTTAAAAAATATAATCATATGTATATATTGAAGGTTATAATTAGATAATGTGTCATACTTATTTTAACCAAAAATCTATTAAAAACTTGAAAATAAAAATTATTCAATCTATAAAAATATGGAGACACATTTGAAGGTCTACATTTTGTCTAATCCATCTTAAGCAATCTTCTTCCGTAGTAGTGTAAGCATCTACAACATATAGCTGGAATAATTAACTTGCAAAGATAAGTTTTTATGCTTGACATACTTGTTGAATTCTATAGGCATATACTATCTCATAGTCCAATTATCTCTTTTCATCTTTCTTTTTCTCCTGCTTTGACAATAAAAAACATACTGCTCAATACTTGTTGCCATTCTCTTATTGGAAAATATTTTATCCATCACAAACTAAACTTTTCAAATAGTTGCTCTGATGTTTATGTTGATAGAGAAAATGTTGATTATATATACCATTTAAGAACACTCTTTCATTGTAAAATAGTCATAATTCATGAATGGGAGATAGGAGATGACTACCCTTAATTTAATAAATTAATTTAAAAACATGTATGGAGTGAGTAGATGAATACATTTAATATATTAATTTGATTTATGTATTAAAAAAAATGAGATGTACACATTTGATTCACAATATTAAAATATCATAATTATAAAATACTAAAATCATAAGGGAGATATTGAACTATTTAAAATATCATTTATGACATTTATTGTAACTCAAAGTCAATTTTGCTGTGTAGATAGATTATGTTTTAATTAGCCATTCATTTTTATAACTAATTATCATTCATTTATTATCATTTTATGTGCATATTAAAATAAATTTAGTGGCAGTTACACAATTAAATTTAATTTCCCTTTACTGTGGAAAGATTTTAACTCCCTTTCATTTTAGATGAATTGCATTTAGTCTCTAATACATGCTGGTCTTACGGGAAATTAACTTTGTTCTATTTATATTTTAGTTGTGTTGATTTTCATAATTTAAATGGGAGTTATTATGTTATATGTCATTACATGCGTATTCTAGAGATTTTTTTTTTTTTTGAATTTCGTTGTGTTATGAATATATTATTAGAGTCATATTCTGAAAATTTTAAATTTCAATTTTTATTCAAGTTTACCCGGATTATTAAATAGTATAACTCAAGCTCACTCAAATCTATCCAAATAACTTTTTTTTAAAAACATAAAAAATGCTTTTTCCATTTAATAATTAGTGTTTTTATTATTTTCTTTTCTTAAGTTTTAAAACATGAATAACTTAACTTATTTTTTAATCTTTAACCTGTAATATTATATATATCTTTTATATAATACAAATAATATAATATATAAATATAAAAAAATATATTATATAACAAAAAATGAGCTGAATCAGGCTAGTCTCAAGCTTAAATATTAAAGTCAATGCTCAACTCTTTTTTTAAACAGATCTCATTTGTTCTCTCAAACCCTTTTAATAAGCTTAATATTTTTCACCAAAGCCTCAAAAATATCAATGGATCTTTAAACATGGTTAAATAATTCGACCTTTGGACAATATCTATATAAAATCCCTTTATAAACTGTTATAAAATATAACAAAAATGGGCTGACTCAAGCTGGAGACCAGTTTAAATATTAACATCAAGGCTCATCTCATGTTTTAAATTGATCTGATTTTTTCTATCGAGCTCTTTTAATAAGCTTAATATTTTTCACTAAAGCCTAAAAAATATCAATAAGCTTTTTAATTTAGTTAAATAGCGTAATCCTTGAAAATGTCTATGTATATTAGTGCTTTTTATTTCTAAAAAAATTTATTTTGATAAATAAAATAAATGCTATTGTAATATTTCTCAGATGATATAGGGAATGCATACTTTTAAATAATAGTTTTTTATTAAAATATTAAAAGTATCTTTTAGTTATATATCGATTGATAATTACATATATTTGTTGAATTTTTAATGGTTATTACAAAATTTATACAATCCTTCCATTAAACGATCTAAACGCAACTGATCTCTGTATTTTAAGTTAAAACCAAAAAAATTAAGCCAATTAAATAAACAATATTTGAAATAAAGCATATGATCAAAATAATAAGTAATAATATAACAAATATTTACTAACCTAAAAATACTAGAAACAAATTAAAAAGACAAGTTTATCTCAAAACATGAAAAACTGAAGCCTACATTGAAATGATCCTTAATGTGCTTAAAATGTATAATTACGTAAAATCTAGTGTTTTTTTTAATGAAATTATTATTTTTGTGCGTAAATAGCTTTATATTTTATTGTGTTTATTGTTTGTAGAAATCAATTTATTTAAGTTTAGACTTGGCCATAGGCTAGTCAGCTCGCTCAACCTAACAGGCCCAGCTTGGGTTAGAATATAATTGTTCTGTGCCGCTTAGTCTTATATAAAATAATGATTTTAAATTAATATGATATATTTATTATTTTAATTAAATTATAAAATATATAAATATTAATAAAAATATTTTTTTAATATGATAAATAATAATTTAAATTTAAATAAATAAATCTGGTCATATCAAATATAGGCCTAAGCTTATAATTGAAAAAATTTGAACCTCGACCCAGCCTGGCCATGCCCAAGTTTATTTCTCTTTTGTGTGTGTATATAAATATATATATTTTTGGTGGCATGTGCAACAAAACACAGCATGTGATAGGAAATGTTTCAGTTTTGTATACCACATTCTAGTTTTAGATTTTAAAATTTTAAATTGATTACTATTTATAATAATAATTATTTAATTTTAACTCTTTTTAAATTACTTTTTAGAATGGGAATAAAGATTGTATTATTTAATGCATATATAAATCTAAAGAAAAGTTTGAATTATTTAATTCTTGGCCTAGTGGTTAAGAAAGTGTTAATGAAGTATGTAAATTTAAGTTCGATTTCAAGTATTCCTTCTTTTTCTTCGATATCAACAAGTACGAAAAAAATCAAATAAAAGTAAAATTAATATTTATGAATAAGCAAAATATCTAAAAAAGCACTTGTCAAAAGTTTTATTTAACTAACATTTTAAAGAAATTTTGCATTTTAATGAATTATTAAAAAGCAATATATAATTACATTTTTCCTTTCATAAATATCACTCATTGCCCCTTAAAGAATTGTTATAGAAAAGTTCTATCACGATAACAACAATCTAATATAATTAAACTCTTATATATCTATATATAAAACTTGTCTTGTTATTAAAATTTGAAATTATAATAACAAAATATTAATCTAAAACAATAATTACAATTATAATTAAAGAGAATAATTTAATTACTAAGGAATTTGGTTGATAAAATTTAAGTACTTAAAATTTATCAAAATAATTATTATCTAAAAAATTCTATCATAGTGATGATAGTATTTCAATATAATTAAAAATTCTTTTCTATTTATAAAATTAACGTTATTATTAAGATTGAAAATTATAATTATAAATAAAATTAATTCCAAATGGTAAATTAAGAATTTAATCAAAGAGGAGGTTCTTTTTTGTCAATGCAAAATATTTTTCACATTCAAGTGAGAAAAATCTATTTTTACCCGATGCTTCAATCGAATGACAAAATTTCGATGCTTATAATTTCATTTTGTTTATCACTCATTACACCATTATATTTTTAAAATAAATAAACAGAGTAAGGTCCATTTTCATTCTTATATTTTCGCCTATGTGACATATCTATACTTTGGAACCACATTAACATTTTGTGAAGGCCTCATCTTTTTTTTTTTTTTTGGTCGAATGGCCAAACAGCTAAAGTACAAGTGTTAATAAAAAAGGTATAATGATTAAATGTCACATAAATAAAAACACATAAGTAAAAGTGGACTTTATCCGACCTATCTAACCAGAAAAGAAAAACTAAATTTGGATCAATTACGGTTGAAGCCCATATAATTTGTAAGCTGCGAAAAAATAAAAAATCTTATATAAGGTCTGGGCCCAACTCCAAACTTGTATCTTAGTCGCTCCTTATAATGGTCTTTCAACATTGACAATAGGAATTATTGGGCCTCCAAAACTCCAAGATGGGTCCGCCTTCACCGCATCTTGTAACTTTGTTTACTCATCTTTGTTTGGCTAAAATACAAAAACAATATACGTACGATTCGTCATTTATTGTATTCAATTAAATCTTAATTCAACATAAATTTAATTTAATTAATTTATATGATCATCTTTATAAGTTAATATTCAATAAGTTTAAGGATTAAATTTTAGTACTTACAATCTCTTTTTCTATCCCTAAATTGAGATATATTTTAAACTCTTTAATAAATTATTATTTATAATCAATTGATTGGAAATTTTATTGTTAACTCAGTTTTAGTAGATAATAATGCAGACTAAATATTATTTATACTATACCCGCAATGAATAAGGAGCATGTGGTAAAATAAAGGGGGTTGGACGAATTAGTTGACATCATAATTGATTATCCAATTAAATTAATGCTTATGGCCTATGTAAATCAAGGTCGGTCAATTGTTATTCTTTTGAGTGATATTAAAATAGACAAATGTTTTATTCCTTTTTTCCTTTTTCCAAATCGAAGATCTTTAAGCTAATGAATACGAGACAAGTGGAAGATTTCATCCGAGTCGATGGTTAAATGGTTGAATGAAGATTTACTCTAAGTCAACCGAGAAAAATACTAAATGGACCAATTATGAGCTGACAAATAAAGGAATTAGTTAAGGAAAAAAAAAAAAGTAGCCGATTGCTAATTTGTACTAATAATCGAGAAGCGAATTGTGCGCAGAAGACTTAACAACAGCCGTTGTTTGACCCTTGGGTGGCGGAAGAAGTTGGAGGAAATCGTTGGAAAAGCCATATAAATGGAGGAAACCACCAAAACAGCAAATAACGAAAATACATACTCAGCTGAACTCAACAGCCCAATGCTACACTCTATTTCAGTTCAGCTTACTTTCTATTTTTTTTAAAAAAAGTTCTTTCAGGCCTTATTGAATTTGTTTTAGTTTTTTTTTTAGGTCAAATTTAAGACTTGATTCAGACAAGAAGTACGTACCAACCAATGCAATTTATTTTAATTTTTGGTTAGAACTTTTCGAAAGCATTTCATTGTAATCAATTCTTAGTTTCTCGAATGGGCGATTTGTAATATTCAAAGCATTCGAGTAATTAATAATGTACATTCTTAAATCACGTTCAATCAAATTTGCGCTCCATTACAGTCGAGGAGCCTCGACCAATAAGCTTTCCTTCATTCAATATATATTTTCAATTTTAAGTGATTTGTTGCTATTT